>JAHWFP010062526.1:0-22657 GCA_023313725.1 Lithobius niger
ACGAAATAAATACGCCATCCTATCGTTTTTAGCTGCCAATTTCGAGGCCGGGTAACATCGTAGCTTAGTTTGGTTTAAATCTAGATGCGTTTAGCTGAAACAAGGATTCTTTCATTTTGCCCTTCAACAATGAACTTTTTAGCAAAGACATAACACGTCCACGAAGAATGGATCTGGAGTTTGCTGAGTGGCATTGTTCCCAAATTACAATGGTTAAAACAATGTAAAACAATTAAAATGATCGTTCAGGAACCCGTAACTCCGGAATGGATGGACCAATCGAAAAAGTGGTCTCTCTGAGGATGAAGCCCATGGAAATTTCTGGCTAAGATCATGTTTCAGCTTTTAGGTAGGTGCAGTAATTTTTTCTGAAACCGTGTCAACAAGAAAAAGAACAACAACAAGTGAACAGTTTTCAAATTTCCGTGTGGCTCTCTATTTTTACTCTTGCACGGAATTGCATAAAAGATGGTGTAAAGTTAGGAAAAGTTGCTATTTACTATCTGGCCAAGTTTGGTTGAAATATATTGAATAGAAACGGAGAAATTAAAAGTTTTAGTTTTGCTGGAGAAAGGACTTCAATCATATATATACAACAGATACAACAGATTTTAATTATTCTTACTGTATTTATGAGAGTTGAAAAAGGCCTACCTACGTCATTAATAACGTCCGATGTGCATGCGTGTTCCTCTACAACTCTTGAAGTACGGCATCTACATAGAGTAACACCAAATGAAACATATTAAATTACCGTTCGGCTAGGCCTAGTTTCACTGCTTAAATCTCGATACATGAAAAACTGCTCTGAAGACTCCCAAGTTCGACCAGGCTAGCTGATCAGAATGAAATCAACTAAATTAAATAAAGTGTGGATCGATGCCAATAGAGAGAGCAAAGCGAATTGCTTTTGTAATAATCAAGAGTGTCCTTCACTTTGTGTGTCCTTTAAATGCCGAATGAACTAAACAGACAAAAAAACCTATAAACATATATATTTGCTGAAAAATAACCTATAAAAACCTATATTTTTATTTCATAACCTATATTTTAACCTATATTTCTAGTTGCCTTGAAAATATACATTACCTTTTTTAATAGCATTCTCCTTCTCCAATGCTGTTCAATTCAAGAGAAAATTCCTCCTCCCGTACTCTTTATTCCACATCGCCAATCCACGTTCCGCCTGTTGCTGAGAACATAGAAATTCTTGAACTAACAACAGAACAGGATTCTTTGGAGCCCCTTCCGCCTCCGAATCCTGTCCTTTCAGAATCATTCTCCGTGCCTTGCGACACCGCAGCCACGTCTCCCATCCCATGTAACCTTCTTAAATGTTGGTCGCCACTCGCCACTTGGCGAATGGAAATCAGCAGTTGGTGACTTCGAATTTAGCCTTACTTGCCAAAATGGTGACTAGCAATAGAGAATGACATTCAAAGAGCGATATCTCGGGAACCGTACAAGTTAGAGACGAATGGTTTGCGGCGTTATGCTCAGTTTTACAAGGGCTACTTAACTGCTCTTTCTGCATCAATATTGGGGTAAAGAAAACTTAGAAAAGCCATGCATCATGCAAGATGAATGTGGTGTGTGGTGAGTAGAAATTGTAAAATGGCGAGTGCTTTATTATGGTCTAGTGGCCAAGTGGCGACTGCTACTGGATTGACATTCAAGAGGGTTGATTATTCCCATGTAGCCAACCACCTCCGGCACGGGATTTACGTTCCCTTTCAGAAGAACTTTCTCGCACAAGGGAACGATATGCCTGCCTTAAATTCCAACTTAAAGCACGGAAGGTTGCGGCCAAGTTGGCCTCCTCCGTGAGTCCTCACTTGACACCTCTGGACTTGTCGTCACGTTCCTCTCAACATTTGGCACCTAAACGTCCTGGAACCCTCCATGCTACCGTACCACTTACATCATCACAAGTGCATTCCCTCATGGATTCCTCCCTCCGCACCTTCAAGCGGAAAGTGCCCACAACGGACTACACGTCCTCCTGGTTGAACTCCTTTTCTAAACGACAGTGCCCCTCCGTGGCAGAAGCAGGACCCTCCGCCACTCCTACCATACCGCCTCCACTTCCTGCCCTCCAGGTCCGCTCCTCGTGCCGCTACCTGATGCTTCCGCAGGCGACGATCAGGATTCTTATTCACCGGATCCATCCCTTTCTGAGTGTCCTGAGCCTCAGTTTCAAGGTGACCCAGACCATGCTGGAATCCCTCTTCCAGAACTTTTGAAAACAGTTGAAAGAATCATCCCGGACTGCTTCCTGTACAAATCCTCCGCAACCAACGATTCGGTCTCCAAAAACAAAGGCCTTGCTACAGGTTTTGGCTTGCGCGACCAGCTACCCCATCAGCCTCCGTTATTGGGCCAATCGACAACGCTCCTAACAACTCTGCTCCGCAACGGTGGCGTCCTCCTTGGAAATGGATCACCTCTTGAGGTCGGTAAAGATCCTCCTCCGCCTCACCCTAGCCGTGAAAATTACTTCTTCTGCCCTATAGGCAATGGTACGGCCAACTCACGCAATTTTGACACCTATCCTCAATCAGAATTCCTGACAGCAGACACAAAGTTAAATTTCCGTTCCACTCTCTACCTCCTTCGTCAGGCAGCGGTTCCCGTTTTTGTCTTCCGAGACAATGACCGTACCCTCCACCTAGGCCTCCGGGCTGCATTCCAAGCGGATGTCCTTAGTACTGCAGCCAATGCACTATGTGAAAGATTATACACCGACCGTCCTCCGGATGACACTCGACAGCTAGCATTTCTCATCAACCAAGTGTCCGGAAAAGCTGCTTCGCTACTTACCACACCATGAATTGGTTCACACGGGCCCTCTTCAACTCACACTTTTACTACTAGAAGTAGCTCTAAACACGGCCACAAGCGTACACGACTCAACATGCCATCTCCTCCTCAATCAACCCATCCACGAATCAGAATCTTTGTTCCGTGGTTTAATACCAATAGTTCCTCAGCTCGAGCTCGACATCTCTCGGAAACCCCGCTACAACAAGAATCGCCCAGGCCGTCGTCCTCGTCCCAAACCATCGAAACATGATCTTCCTAAGGACGACTGGAAGACTGCTAAACCTCCTGATTCTCTTCCGCCTCTGGCTCCGCATCCCGCCTCACCCTTTCCATCCCGCTCTCAGGGACGCGGATGTGACCTTTTCCTGGGACGCTCCTCCACCCCCAATCGAAGACAACGATCCACCTCCCAACCCCGACACAGGGGACGTGACAATTATTGACATTCCGCCTCCCCTACAAGCTGTAGGGGGACGCCTTCGATATCACGCCAAAGCCTGGCGGACGATAACCTCCGACCCAGTGATCATTTCTATTGGTTTCGACGGCTTCAAGCCAAAATTTTCCCCACAACCTCCGATGGAAGATCCACCGTGGGATCTGGAACTACCATCATCCGCTCCGCTTCAAGCAGAATTAACATCCCTCCTCCGGAAGGAAGCTATTCGAATTGTGATACCTCCGTTCACTCCGGGTTTTTACAGCAGCATTTTTCTTTACGAAAAGAAAACAGGCGGAACACGCCTTATTTTCAACCTGAAACCACTCAACCAATTTGTTCTCAATCGACACTTTCAAATGGAAACAGTATCTTCCATTCGAGAATCTCTACAGTCCAATGATTGGACAGTTTCCCTCGACCTAGCAGACGCATACCTTTACATTCCGCTTCATGCCTCTGTTCGCCACCTATTCCGTTTTCTACTCGACGGAACCGTCTTCTAGTTTCTTTGCCTTCCATTTGGCTTGAACGCCACCCCACGGATTTTTACTATGGTTCTGCGGCCAGTTCTTGCCTGCCTCCACCAACAAGGCATCCGCATCCACGCCTTCCTCGGTGACTGTCTCGTTCCTCACCCACATCCAACAACTTAGGCACCGTTATGTATCTTTTTCACCACCTAGGTCTAGGCATAAACCTTCCGAAGTCACGTCTTCAATCAGCCCAGTCCTTCGTGTTCCTAGGAGTATTCTTCGACCTCCGCACTGCATCCGTCATGCCATTCCCAGAACGAATAAAAGCACACCTCAGTTCCGCCCGATCTTTCTACACAAACCACTCCACACATTCCAAGATCTTTCCTCCGCTATAGGGTCTATAGACTCTTTCGCAGACCTCGTTCCATACGGAAGGTGGATGCCACGCTCCCTGCACCATTATCGTTCCCTTCATTGGGGCGACCCTCGGTCGGCTATGACCCTTCCGCCTCAACTACTTGGCCTATCCTTTCCCGCCGATACATTCACATGGTGGATGAACATCCTCAATCTCACTGCAGCAGTTCCCCTCCACAAGCCACCACCTCAAATCTGCCTTTTCATGGACACATTCCTGACAGGCTGGGGAGCCCACATCGATAGCCTCACAGTCTCTGGTTGCTTGTCGACCGAGGCAACGGATCACATCAACCATCTAGAGCTGCGCGCAGTCCTCCTAGGCCTACAACAATTTCAAGAACACGTGACGGGACAAGTGGTACAAGGCCACATAGACAACACCACAGCGGTTGCTTACCTCCGGAAGGGAGGTGGAACGCGCTCCCTATCCTTACACCATATCACCTCCCAAATTTTTCAATTCTGCATCCGCCACCGCAGTTGTCTCCTGCCCCTACACATTCCGGGATCAATGAATGTAATAGCAGACTCTCTGTCTCGCCACAAACCACCTACCAGCGAATGGACGCTTCACTCCACAGTCAGCCACAGTTTATTCATTCTTTGGCAACGACCAATGGTAGACCTCTTTGCCCCGAGGTTCAATGCCAGACATCCTCTGTTCATCAGCCCTTTACCAGACACCCGGACGTGGGCCATGGATGCACTAACCTTGAATTGGAACGAACTTCATGCATACGCTTTTCCCCGTCCTCCCTCTTGTGCTGCGCAAAATCACCAGTTGTCACGGACGCTTTCTCCTAATCGAACCGAACTGGCCGGCCGCAGCATGGTTTCCACTGCTTCTCAGCCTCCTTATCGACTCTCCTCCAGCTCGACCGGACCTCCTGTCCCAGCACAACGGCCTAATCGACCACTCCAACATTCCTGCGTTGCACTTTCACGGGTGGCTACTATCATCCAGCTCCTCCGCGCAGCAGGCATTCTTGAGGACGAGGCCGTCCGTATCGCTTCACGAGCTGTCCGATCCTCTACCAATAAAATATACGACAGCCACTGGAAACGGTGGCTTCATTGGTGTGTTACCGAACGAGTTGATCCAATCAATCCCCCTATGCACGACCGCTTCCGCTTCTTCACTGCTTTATTCAAAAGCGGCTGAAGTGGTTCCATAATCCTAGTTTACCGTTCCGCCCTAAACGCCGTCTTCAAAGCAGCTGACAACACGAACCCCTCACAGATTATACGATTTCGTTTTTAATTCACTCCTTCCACTTGGCCCAACCACGTACCAACAAACAATTTCCCGACTGGGATCTGTCCATTGTGCTAACGGCACTTACGGCTCCACCATACGAACCATGTCCTTCTCTCGCCTAAGTCACCTAACTAAGAAAACCGTGTTTCTGGTAGCTTTGGCAGCCTGCCTCCGTTGCAGTGAACTACGGGCATTATCAGCAACTGAAAAAGACTGTTTCTTCTTTCCTGACTACGCCGGTGTTACGTTAACCCCACATTCATCGTTCCGCGCTAAAACACAGAAACCCACTGAGCGTACCCATCCCTTCATTATCCCCTCTCTCTACAACATCCTGGGAGATGACGAAGAACGTGCCTTATGCCCAGTTCGAGCTATCCGCTTTTACCTTAAAGCCTCCAAGCCGATTCGCAGAGGGCGCTCCTAACTTTTCCTTCCCTTTAAATAATAAGAGTAACAGCCCTCGAACTTCGTGCTATCGCCACTTCCTGGGCTCATTATAGTAGCATTCCTTTCACTGAAATTATGGAAGCCGCCTCTTGGAGACATCCCACTGTCTTCACGTTCCATTATCTCCGAGACAATGCTCACCAAGCGGAGGGACTGTACCGCATCGGGCCTTTTGTTGCTGTCCGTCGCATACTATAACCCCTTAAACAGACATTGTCATTCTGTGAAGGGAACCGGTCGCTACCTGAGGGAACTTCTGTCAAATCGCGCCCGCCGCCTTGACGAAATCAATGGGATTGCTATTAAAAAAGGTAATGATATTTTCAAGGCAACTAGAAACTCCAAAATACCAGTGTTACCTGGTTGATTTTGGTTTATATTGCCTGTTGAAAACATACATTACCTTTGTCCCGCCCTCCTCCCCTCTAGTCTCCATTTGGGCACGATAGAGGTTCGAAAAGGTGAGCATTACCACTCCGCTTCGACTTTTATGTGAAGGAGGCTGCGCAGTAGGTAACTAACCGGAAGGACATCTTCGTTTTATTTTCTCTAGAATTGAACAGCTTTGGAGAAGGAGAATGCTATTAAAAAAGGTAATGTATATTTGCAACAGGCAATAGAAACCAAAATCAACCAGGTAACACTGGTATTTTGGAGTTTTTAAATTGGAGGTCTGTGCGGCCTGAAGCTGTCCAATGAATGCTCAATTGGTGCTGGCACGACACCTGGTGACAGCGGTGTGGATGATGTAGGTGCATCAGGTCGTCGAATTTTGAAGACGAAGAGAAGTTAAGTTACAGAAACTAATTTTGAATTAAAAGATGTGGCAGCAAATCCAATAAGTCAATTGTCAAATTAGGGCCTGACCTTGAATAAGACAAATCAAACGCCAAATAAAAAGTCGAATCGAGGCCTGATCTTGAATGAGACTAATTAAAATACAAATAAAATTTTGAATCGGGCCTGATCTCGAATGAGACAAATCAAACACCAAATGAAAAGTCGACGAGGGGCCTGATAAAAAGTCGACGAGGGGCCTCTCGTCTGGATAATAAAAAGATGAATGAAAAGCTGGATCGGCATCTGATCTCTCATCAGTGGTAATAAAAAGATGATTGAAAAGCTGGATCGGGGTCTAACCTAGAAGCCGCAATTGGAAAAGGATACCAAGGAAGTTGCACAGGACGGACATAAATCGGCCAACCATCAAGGCAGAATTTGACAGGTCGTCGTAAACATAGTTCGTTGTTACATTGTCGTTGATCGAGCAAGTCGTCTAGCAAGTCAGCAAAGGAACAAAATCGAAGTCACCAAGTCGGGACAAAATGTCATTAAGACGTCATAAATCACCACAAGATGCCTTAAGTCGAAGCAATTTTAGCACATACTGAAGGTAAGTTTTTTAGGATAGTAAAAACTAATTTTAAGCAGTATTAATGTTTTTGTTTTAATTTGGTTCAGTTTTCCTGTTTTTTAATTTTGTTTGAACCGTTGTACTGTGTAAGCCTACTGAAAGAAGTGGAAAACTAGAAGTAAGCCATCAGCGAAAATTGTACATTTCATTGCAAAAGAGTATTTTGCAATGAAGTGATTCCAGAAATTGAAATATGGCGAGATCAATTCTTATTCCTTGTCTAAAATCTGAGAATTTCTTGGTGTTTTTCAAGAATGGGTGTAAGATAATCGAGGTTCGGCTCGAGGTTCTTCTGTGTGTAGACTGCAACTAGATGTGCGTGTAGACTGTTTCATAATTGAATGGTACTGCGATTGTATTGCTTATTTTCGCTAATGGCTAATTTTCAAATGAACCTTTAATTTGCTGTGACCTGAAAATTAATAACAGTGGATATATTTGTCTTAAAACCATGACCATTTACTAGTAATGTGTAAGCTTGTAGGGCCAGTATTGATGACATGATCAATTCACATTGTAGCTATTGCTTAACCTAATTAACAGTACGGTTTCTATTTTTAGGAAGGATTTAGTACTGTTGTGACATCCAAGAAAAGACGATCTGACAAAATGTTCCAACCAAAACCAAAGAAGCAGAAAAGAGCAGAGGCTGCTGCTAAATCTTCTGAGTATTATATCGACTATCGACCTTCAAATCACTACTCTGAAAGGGGGTAAGTCTAATGTAATGCTCGCATGTGCCTCGATCTTAGATGACCCAAATGTAAATATAAAAGTTATAAAAGGAAGATGTTAAAATGTGTTCATGAATTCCCAGTGGCTGAATTTGCAGTTTGTAACACAAGGAAGGATGTCTTTACTGGTGGCTAATATATCGATATTGTCGTGATTTTTCTCAACAACGAACTTTTCTACAGAAGTTACAATTTGTGTTTTTGTCCCGGCACTAAAGTTTTGTTAGTAAATTCCTGTGTTGTCCAGTCCAGTGATGTCATGAGCGATGACGTTAACTTGGCAATGTAAAACCGGCACTTTCTATTGCTATGAAGATTTACATTACGTGTAAGTTTTAGCATTTTTATTCCCAATTGCTTATTCCCTCTAGTGATTAAATTAAGTCGATCACCAGCCAACTCGCTAACCACGAAGTGCGGGTGTGTACTTCACTCTTTGTGAGTATAAAAGCTCAAGGCATGTACGAAGCTTCTCTTATTGCCTAGAGCTCGTCCTGTCCGGAAGTGCTGTTTTGGTTCTCCCTCTGTTAATTACTCCTTTCTTCGTGTAATAAAAGGGATCTTACCAGACAGGACGGCATCAATGAGCTTCTTCTACCTCTCCTATTGTGCGGTATGCAAATTGGCGAAAGCAGATCCATCATGCAAGGTGTGCACCTTTACTGACGAAAGCCAAAGCCAAAGCAACCTTGCCTAGACATGACGTCATTGATCGTTTATTTTGGAATTTATAAAAAACCAAAAAAACAGAAAATGTTTGGAACTTCACCTGCTTATGCGGGATGATGCGGGATGCAAGTTATCTACACTGATGTCTTGAAATTGTTTCTTCTCTTCGGCCATCCACATCAAAGACAACAAGTTTCTCGAGCTTCGTAATTTTTTTTCTTGCATGCCGAGTTGTCAACGAAGCTTGCAACATTGTTAACCTGGACCCGTTGCTAGTTTTGACCACTTCACAATTCAGAACAACTAAACGTGGCCAAGAATTTTTGCTGCTTTGCTGAATAATGAGGATCGGATTACTCGACCTGTTCAGCGAAAAATGATTGCATCGATATGACGAAACTGAAATAAAGCTCTGCAGTGAAGACAAGTCAGCCGGGATGCAATAATAACGATTCACCGCCTACCAAGGCTCGACGCCGCTAGCCTGGCATCACGACACGACTCACTCATCCCTCTTCTGTCGGCCGACCTCGACCGCTTTGCCGCTACCACGCCGATGAAGCCTGCCATTCCTCCCAATGTCCCTTTGGAGTCCGACACTCAGCTTTGGACGTCAATGGGTCGATCTTTTCTAGAACACTGTTTTCTTGTCACAAGCTGTATTATCATCTGGCAGTCGTTGGCTGTTAACTAAAATTTATCATTTTGAGCTTATCAAATTGAAATCATGAATTGCAAAGAACGTTGCAACCTGTGAACAATGGCGGGTTGTTCTAGTTACATAGCCAACTTCTGTTTCGCCGCTGCATGTCGCTACCTTTTAACCGTGAGATGGACACGCTGTTAAGGCGAAAGTGTCACTCCTGATACGCAAAACCTGCAAGGTTACTCGACCTGCTGTTAGAAGAGCGAGGTGCTTCTTATTAACCTGCAGCCCCTGTCCTATCCGCACGTATAGCACATCTTACCAGCCGACCTCCGTGAACAGCTCCTAGTAAGTGGGGAATCTTCAAGGCACTATCTTCAGAATGCTGGAGGCAACGCATGACCATTTCGAATTTAGCAGACGAGTGCAACACAAAGCAAATCAGAAAAAACAGAGTGAAGTGTACAATAATGTATGTTAATTTAGAGACTGAAAATCCGAGCGGGCCTGAAGAAGACGAATGTGTAGACTCTTGTCAACAAACTGGTTCATAAAAAATTCACAGCACAAAGTTTTCCAGGTGACATTTTGAAGTTAGCATATTTCTAACTTCACATCACAACTTCCCTCCATTTTTATGAAATATCGTGAGTTGGCTTCTCATTGAGAGGACATAGAAATTACCAGGGCAAATAACTGCTGAAGAGAGTCGGGTCTTTGCCACATTGTAGGTTACTGCTAAACAGTCCTGGTTGAGGAGTTCTGGGTTGATTAATAGTCGTCATGTCTCGTCCGCAAGGCATCATACGTGTCTGAATATATTTTCCACCTGCTTCGAAAGCCATTGATTGACTGTAGTGATAATCTAGTTGTGGATTGGCCACTCTGGCCATCTGCACTAATCTTCTGGACCATTACATGTGGGAAAGAATTGACGACCGTTGGGTCCTATACGTACTGTATTTCTGTTCATATCTGATATTCTGGTGTCATTGAATAGTCAGGTCCGTAATAAAATGTGACTGCAATGGGTGTTGATTCTCGTTGTTCTGTAAACTGTAGACTACTCTCTATATATACGGTGAGCGTGATTGTTTTGGGTGCAAGTACCAGCTGATTACCACTTGGCCCAAAAAATAACAACAATGTGTCATTAAAAAAAGGTCGAGTGTTCATATAAAGGTGAACGGTTTAATTTTGAATACTTTTAGTTTTGAAAGAGCGGAAAATTTTAATGTTGTAGCAATGACAGGGTTTGTGTGCAACCTTCACGAACGTGAATTGTGTGGTGCTCGCCGTTTGGTTGGAAGATATTAAAATTCACTCGCCATGTAGAAATAGTTTTAGCAGGTGTGTTGCTACTTAATGTTTAAACATTGTTTTCAATGATCTAACTCCAGTCAAGTAAAGAGGGTAGTAACAATATTAAATGCTCAGTTAGATAGCCATTGCAATTCTGCACACAATGGCGGAAACGGCTCGTTTCTAGCTAGTCCGGTTCCCGAGATATAACAATTTCAGCATCAGGGTTTGTTAATCAGTCGTCGATATAGCTAGTAGGGATAAAAGTCAAGTCACCAACTACCGAATTTCCCCACGCCATTGGCGAGTGGCGACCGCTTGGTGAAGGTTGCTTGCGGGGGAGCAAGACTCCATGCTACATTCATCACTGATTGCGATAAATACGAGGAATTCACACTTTCCAGTCCTTAAAATGTTATAAATGCATTAATGTCAGAACTGATTACTGCCATGGTAGTCCACACGTCAGAGGCAAAACTGCTCATCGTGCTGGATCATCAGTTTGATACAGCAATGTAACGGCCATCTTGTGAACTAGATGGGGGAATTGGGAGACATGATGATGCATGTTACAGGGTTCAAATGGGTAGGCTGAGATACTATAATGACGGATTCTTAATCTTTTTTTTTGTTTTACTAAGAAAGGTATTGGTTTTTTTTAGCCTTGAAATGGAGAAGAATACTTTTCAGCAACAAGCAGCAAACGAAGTGTTAGATCTTGTAGGTGATGATATTAATACAATGAAAAGGAAAGACAATCAACTAAGATGGTAAGAATATTTTAACTTTTAATATTAAATACTATTACTATAATCAGGAGCCTATAGAAAACAACTAGGAGCGTGTGTCGGTAACTTCCACTACAGTGTTAAGTCAGGAGCGGCTACAGTGGTGTACAAATTTGTTACCAGAGGTCGCCACCTGCACGAGATGATGAGAGGTGTGCGTCACGTTCTCAATGTTAATTTTCGGTCCTTTGTTTTTAAACAATAAGTGTTTAACATGGAAACAATACCAAAGTAATAATAAAAAAACTAAACAAACACATAATCAGTTGTTCGTAAGTTGCTCTAACCAACAATAAAATAGAGCGTTGCTTTCGTAGCACACGTCTGCCTCGCGTGCTAAGTTCAGTTTCGATTTTAGACAACTTGGTGCAGGCGCAGTATTGTTGCTCCTTCTGGTGTTAGAATTTCGTACTAAATTAAACGCTTCTAACATAGACCAGCCACACACGCTCCTAGTTTTCTATAGGCTCCTGCTATAATGCAAACATTACAAAGAAGTATGTGCTAATTAAAACAAAGCTTTGAAAATGTGGTAGCAGTAGTGATTACAGGAGTAATTTCAAAGCTGAACGCCTTCTGCAGGGTGGTCTACAAAAAACTTGACGAGCCAATATTTTCTATATATAACTTTTCTAGTTAGCACCCCTCAGACACAGGAGAGGACAGAAATCAAATCTAATGAAGGGAAGATTTCTATCCTCTCCTGGTTTTGAGGGGTGCTAACTAGAAAAGTCGGACTTAAAAGGTTGGGTCGTTAGTTTTTTTGTATACAAAAGCCGGGTTTCTAGCAATAGGCAAACAAGCTGCATTGGTTTTTTGCAACTTTGGATTATTTGTAGTTGTGCGAGTAAACGCATGGGAACGTCATTTACTGTTGCCAAAATATCAGAAATGTTTTATTGTCTGTGTGTGGCTTCATTCTGTTGACATCATTTTATTTCACTATGCACTACTGTTGCACTGCATGTGAACACTGTTTGGAACCAACTTTACTGAACCCGTGTCTAGCTATCGTACCCTTTTTTTGTAAAATTCGGTAGCTAGTTATTATTAGGAAACTTACAAACTACCCTCGACAAAAGCGATTTGTAGTCACTTGTGTTAAAAGTACAAACTGTTATATCTAGATTTACACTAAAACCACAAGATAAACTATTTAAAAAATTGTTCACTGAATTTTCAGTGAAAAATCGTTCATTTTCGTCAGAGTGTTTACAGTTTTAAAGTAGTTTTAAAATTTTTTAAATAGTTCGTTTTGTGGTTTTAGTGTAAATCTAGAAATAATGTCCTTCAATAACCACTGTAATTGCCGTTTGCCAGTCTTTTGTCTGTTGGCTTCAGTCACGCTTAATGAATCAACCATTGTTTAAATTTGTGATTATTAGAAGTTTGATCATGCAAACAGTTGGTTTTCAATTTCATTTCAAAGTCACGAGTTCTTTAAGATTGACATCAGCTGTTGATTTGTTGAGATGGTTTGGTATGCCTATGCTGGTCATTAGCTTAATAATAAATAATAACATGAAATGTGCGGTATTAATTATACATTTCTATTTGCATCACTCTGAAATATTTACTATCTGTTCATTTTCTTTGGCTGCCTGTAAACTCATGATATTTTGTAAGATGTTGGATTGGGGAAAAAATCAAGGAAAGAAACTGTTTTCAGCAGTCCAATTCCAATTCTGATGTTACTTGTCCTTTCTAGGGATCGGAAGAAGAAGAAATTTGTTAATGAATCTGGAAAGGATACTTACAAAAAAAAGATAAAAACTGAAAGTGGGGTGTGGATACCTGCCACTTACAAATCAGACATGTATCCTTTTACATAAACGGTTAGATATAAGGAAAATATGTCCATCTACTCTCTACGTATTTCCGTTTTAAATAATGCTATTGTCCATAGCCTAACTTTTTTTAAGTGCTATTTTGTGATTGTCCAACTAGATGGCATCTGCTTGTTATCTTCCCGATATGGGTAGCCACACTTCCTTGCTTTTCGTTTTGGACGCGACCTTTTTGGTTACGTTTTTGATCGTACGATGGCTAGCATTTTGTTTCATGTTGGAGATGCCATGTGCACCCATAGAAAACATCAGGAGATGACCAGGATATTCTGCTTACTTTTCTGCTTAAATGTTCTGGGTGCAAGATGGCCTGATGGTTAGCATGACCGTCTCATGTGCCAGTGGTACCGGGTTCAAGTCCGGTCTCGGCCACCCCTGGCATGTCTCTGTGATGTCTCGTGCTCCTGGAATCTTGGAATTTCCGATGGAATTTACCTAGCAAAATTGTCCCTCTCTTCTTCTGGCGCCATGGCTAAGGCTGAGTACGCGTCTACAGCTTAAGGTGGCACGTTCTTGGAGACCTGGAATTACAATTCGAGTACCGTATGTATATTCATATTCATGTTTGAGGTATTTATTAATTGTGGTGAAACCCATTATTAATGACATCTACGGTGTATCAAGATAGCACGGATTAGTAACAAAACACGAGCTAGTTTCAGTAAAGTGTAGCATAAGCCTTAACAACAAATTAACATGGGCATGTTAACTTGCAACACAATTTAAATTATGGGACTTGTCTTTAATTTAAACTGTATGGTATGCTAAAGTATCACAATTTTGTAAACAAAAATGAGATCGTTCGATGTTTAGAATAAGGTTTAACTAAACAGTGGTTAAAACATGAAAGGAGCACGAAAACGCCTCTCTCATAAGGTTTCAATATGTCTAACTTTATTGCTGTATTCAACCCGTTGGACGCATGACTAATACTAAACCATAAAGCAGTACTTATCCAACAGAGGGTCTGTTTTTGGCTTTCAGTGCTGTAGACCAAATTATCACAACTTCAAAAAATTTAAAAATCTCAAACAGTGGCTAATTAAGGATTTGTTTCGTCTTGTATAGGTTATGGAATACTGTATCTTACAATAGCTCCATATGGGTAAAGGGACCAATCAAGTTTTTACCATAGAAAGTAGTGATATTAGAGCCAAAATTGCTGGTGCCAAGTTTGCCATCAGAACTGTGATCACTCAAGCTGAAATGACAATCTCGGAGATGTCAGTAGGTTGAGTGATCAGGGTTGGGATGGAAAACTTGGTGGGAGCCATTTTGGCTCTTGTATCACTACTTTCTTAGGAAAAAACTTGATGGGCCGCTTTACCTTTTAATATGGGGTTTTTGTGTGGTATCACCCCTTTTGGTGGTTTTATGGTCGGGCTTTAGGAAAGTATTGGTCAAATTCCAGTTTTGCGCTTGTTAAAGTATTGGTTGCGAGCTAATTATGAAAATGTAATTGTATGTAGTTTCTTGAACAGCCTAAAGAAAATCTTAACTTCAAATAAAGTGACCGTTATCTTACTTTTGATTGCAAAACAGAAATAAGTGAGCAGCTGAGTTACTTCAGTTTAGTTCATTTATTTTGTATAAGTTACAGTGTAACTTTGATTTTTGATTTAATTGTGAAACGGAAACAATAAGGTAATTGAGGCTGCATTGTTACTTGGCCATGGAGCACAATTATTTTAATTACAGATGGCGTGTTCCCATCTGTAATTCCCATCGTGTTGAAAATAACATCACAAATGATTGCTATCTTTTGAGTTAACCCCCCCCAAATGTCAAACATGAACTGAATGTTAAATCTCCATCATATCAGGCGTATAAATTATTTTATCTGAATGGAGTTAGCGTAGTGACTAGCATGAAATCAACAATGTTGAGGTAACTTTTTCGTATTGTAATCCTCCCGAAACGGTACTTTCTATTGTCAACTCGGTAAACACCACCGCTTTACACTTTCCAAAGCTTTATGTCGCATTAGTATTTAGTATTCAACACCAGAAAACGCCGGTTAATGTCTGGGGTAAGAGAAGCAGTAGCTAGCCTTCGCCCAAACACTGATATATATATATATATAATGTCTTGACTTAAACAACAAGTTAGATGCCATTGAAAGCCAATAACCTGAACTTGATGGGCGAAGCACTAGCACGTTTCTAGATCTTTAATGCAAATTAGCTTGGAATTAAGAAGAATCTTTTCCCCCTTGCAGACACCTTGCATACTTTTGAAATTCATTCTTCCATAGTGTTCACTTAGCCCATTAATGCTGAACTAGCTGTACCCCCAGCGTAACATAGGCCGGTCTAGCCGGTTCCCGCATGCCTGAGTGTAACACTGTAGTGGGCCCCAGATTCCCCTATAGGGTGAACCATTGTTCATTGAACCCTTCACTGAACTATCGTTCCATGAAACCTTTATAGCCAAGGAGACAGTAATACGGCATATGCACACAGCAGTAGTTTACCTATGTTGTTCAAAGTTTTAAAATGTCAAACGTTTGAAATGCAGCAATAAGGTTTACCATGGACTTAACATTAATAAGATTCATCTTAAACCCTTACTGGAGAGGCTTGTTTTTGCTATTTTCCTGTTTTTACCTTAAACCTTACCCTAAACATCAAACCAACTCTTTTTGTTTACTAATAAATAAAATTTTATGAAGCATACCTGATACAGGTTCAACGGTTTTGAAATCGTTCTGTATCACTATTATATCATTTATTTTGAAAATTGCTTCTAGTGGACATGTCATTCGGATTAGTTGTGGGGGTAATACATAAACATCTTCAATGCCTGTACAGCTTTGATTATTTCTAAGTTGTCTTGTTATTTTCTTGGTTTCTCTTGGTTAAAAAAATGTTATGTTGTAAAGGTATTCCAAGGATTGTACTTGACTTAAATCCTAAAGTATTAAAAACATCATGCGAGTACCAGATTAAAAAAAAAAAATATGCATATTTTTAAGGACCACCCTAATTATTGTTTTAAAAATCGGGAAAGTCAGATAGGGTAGTTTGGTGAGTCTTGTAATTTCCGTGAATTTTACCAGGTAATGAACTCATTTTTCACGTCAGCTTAATATGGATGAGTTCATTGGTGATAAGAAAAAGTGCAGACATCACTATGGGTGTGTGCTTAAGATTAAAAAGAAGTTAGTGCATTTCCTTTAAATCATTTAGATCACCTAAAAACTTCTGAATCCTGGTTTGTATTCGTTATGTTGTCTTTGACCTACACCAGATACAAAAAATGGAAACACAGAAATAAGATAGAAGCACAAGAAGCTGCTGAAAACGATTCCGATAATGACGGGAAGGCGCAGAACGCACCGAGGAGAGGATTTCACATCAAGAAACGTACATACCTATATTTGTATTTAGTGGAGTTCTTAATTAAGTTGTATTTTAGAATGATAATATTTTCTGCTGTGTTATTGTACAGATTAAGTAGGTAGGTAAGCAGTAAGGGTAACTTGGTCTAAATTAACATTCTTTGGTTCGCTTAAAGTTTAGAGTAGAACACTTTTGTTGTTTATTGACTCTTGGTACGAAACAGAGCAAAATAGCAGCTCGTTCTGTGCTCTTGTAGTAGCTAGGTTTACTTTTGGGCTCATTACCCAAGACATTTCAAATTTTTCACATATATTCTACACGCTATTAGTGGCTTTTCGTTCAAAAATCATTAAAATTTAGTAAACTGTTTTGTAATTTTCTTTAATTCTCAAATTTGAAAAATTATTCAGATATCAAATATTCGGTAAATAAACGAATAAATGAAAACGTATTTCTGTTAATGGTTGAAGACCATTTCTATTGCAAGCATATTCAACCAGTACGCTGACATTTTGAGTCTTCCAGCCTTTTCTGTAGTGTCTCTGCAACTTATTAAACGCAAGTGTTGTTTTGTTTCATTTACAGAAAATAAAAATGCTCCCAAAAATAAACGGGGTCCTCCAAAAAGAGAGTTGCGGAACAAGGAAGAAATTGTGAAGCAAAGAAAGCGCAAAGATCGTATACAGTTTAATCAAAAACGGCGTCAGTTAGAACGCAGCAACAACAGGAAAAAGTCTCAGCATCAGAAATCGGGCAAACGGAAAAGATAGTTGTTTATTTTACGGTATTTTAGTAGCATGTGAAAACTTCTTAAAAATGTATTATAAAAAGACAAACGAAAAAATGTTGAGTGTGTAAATAAAAGTTGATGATTGTTACTTTGTTTTGTCCGTGGGTTTGTCAGAAGCACTTTAGTGTATGGAAGGGAAATAATATTGAACTCAGGACTCAGTAATCTATTATAATTGGTCTAACCTCATTAGGTCTTCACAGGTAGCCCGTGCTAATTTTATGGGAAGGGGGGGGGGGGGGGCGCCGTTTGCCTTTTAAAGAACGTGACTTGTATGGCTTTTAGTTATGTATTTTCAAAGATCTGAAGTGTTTATTTTCTTGTATGACCTTCACGTGTGATAACAGAATTAAAAAAAACCTTCTACGAATTATTATTTTTTTTTTTGATTCCACAAGGAATTGCTGTTAAGGGTAATTTCAACAAAATGGATTGGTAGTTTTCGTGTTCGTACTGACACTTCTGATGAAGGTGGACGTTTCCTATTCCACCGAAAATTCAAGTAGACCTGGTTTGTGTTGTGGTGTGTTGTGTTTTCGTGAGCTTTTCGATTCTTCTCCCCATGTTGTTCATATGCCACAGTATGCAACACACCCTGAATGAGAGCCTATTCCTAAAATATGATAGTAGTTGATTGAGACCACATCTGTGGCAAAAAAAATGTATAAAATGTCTAAAATGCAATTAATTAAAGAATTCAGGATGTGTTTTTCCCCTTTTAGACCAACCACGCATTTCGGTGGGTGTCGGTATACACATATCAGCTTCCATCAAAATGCATTTCCACCAATTTGGGGGTGGGTTGCACCATATTGGCTTTATTCCAAACATTCCCCAAATGACTATATGAATAGAACCGTTTGAATACAAATAAGTAATGGTTGAGCGTAGGAACTGATAACTAGGGCCAACCAATTACACCCATCACCTCCCCCCTCGAGGAAATTAGTTAAAGGTAATGAAAATCCTGAACCTGATCCCCCACCCACCCAACATTTTGAAAATCTGCCTCTAAAGTGTCCTACGAACCTGGGTCAAAATCGTGGTGTAGCCCATTTATTTAAACGTAGACAAGACGTGGACAACACTCAGGCATGCATGTAATGAACATTGAACTAGAACACAAAACACTAACAAACAATGGACAGGAAAACTATGGTAATACAAAACACATAGTTACGATGACATAAAAAATTTCCGATCGCTAGAAAAACCATGCAGTTATACACATAACAACATTACAACACACATGAGCCAAAAACACGTAATACAAAATTAACCAAATGTACAAGCATGCATAACTAGATGATTTAGAAGACTAACTAGAGCCCCACCGTAGCTGTATGCAAACTCTTGCTTCTACTGCCCTGCAAGTGTAAAGTAAAAGGAGAGAAATGGTAGGGAAGGAGGCGGTGCGGTGCGTCCAATTTTTCTGGAACTGGTGGAAAGAGAGAGAGGAGCCTTACAGTGCAGGCACACAACACCCAATCCATGTATACACATTGATAGCTCCCAGAACATGTGTGCTCCATTACGTACTAAAGCCAATATACCAATTGCAGTACACCTATACGTATGAAATTAAGTGTGGTGATGTTTACCCATAAGGTATGCCAGAAACAATAGTACCACATAATGTTGGTTATGGTTATTATTTAAATTTAAAATTGTGTAAAACTCGAGATAGAAAATTTTTTTTTAACCGTATTACAATCCAACCAACAAAATACCGTATGCAGGCTATAAACAAGAAATGGACAAAGTCCTGTAGTTACCGTGGTATCTGTCGTTCTATAGTTGGGGTGATTATGTAGTTCCATAATGTGAGTGGCCAGGTGCCCGACCAATGGAGGTACGACACCGACAACTGCAAAAAAAAAGGACAAGAGAACTTACATGTCTGTGAGATTGCTCATCGATAACTCTTACAGCAACACAACTCGTACTTACAGAAGCTCATACACAATATGTCGAAGGCATAAGCTTGATTTAGCGTATGCATTTCACCTGCCATTCAGCTCATCAAACCATTTTTGTTGTTCGTCGGCCGTGGGGAAACTTGGTAACGCCACCCTTGCTCTGCTCGTTGACAAGTTCCCAGTCGAGACCGCCGAACCAGCTGCAGCCCTCATTAGAGATGCCGGCGACTTTGTGCGTTGCGTACCAGAAGGTACTCGTTTGTGATCGTGGTGGTGGTCAGTGTTGCCCCTCAATCATTGTGGAAGGAGCCGATAAGCCGAAGTTGTATGCAAGAGGGCTGCTGAGGGTGCCACAGTAACCGACATGAAGCGAAGTTAATGCATGGTCGGGATCCTCCGAAGTGGCCCCGCCAGGTAAGGAGGGACATCCACCAGTTGAATGCTGAATGGAACAATTGCTGTTTTGCTGGACGTCGTAGCCATTGGGGACATACCGACGTGTGGGTGGACCTTGTAAAGTCAAAATAGTACGCGGCCACTTTTGTAATTCAGCCACAGTTGCTGAAGGATGTGAAGCGTTGTGGCGACAGCAGAGGGTGTAGTGCCACTGTACTCAGGCGGGTTCCACTAACCATTCCGCATGGATTTGCTGCTGCTGGCAGAGTTGTGAAGCCTAGACCCCCTGTTCACCAGAAGTAGATGCCGCAACTTACTGCACGTCCTGCTGCAGGATTGGAGCAGATCATGGGGCACACGCCGGTGTAGGTGATGCCGCAGTTCTCACTGCCCAGCGCCATACATTTTATGCGTCTGCCGATGATCCTCGAGCATTGACATAGCCATGCCCATAGTGCGCCCGGTTGGTCTCTTGCTAAAACCCTTGATTATGCCAGTTATGTCAAGGCCTGGATAGATCTAAAGTCCGGTCAAGACTCTCTACACTGTCCAAAAACTGCACCCGCAACGGTACTACCGTTCCCAATGACGTATCTGGCCTGGTGTGGTTTGCTTATCCATGGTACTGACTTAACGATGCCAGGTGAAGAATTACTTGCAAGATGTGGGTGCACTAACAAGACAATAGCAAATGCCCCGTCTACTCGATGCCCCCTTTTAAAAACTGGTTCCAGTTTAGGTTATTTCATAAAAAAGGTCTTCCAAAAATATGTAGACTAATGTCCGGTTTCGTCCCTCACCCTTGCACGTGGTGGGGGGGGGGGGATGAATTCCTGTAATCCACATTGTATTGGCGTAATCCTTATTTCCCAAGTTGTATTCTATAAGTGCTCAACCAAAAATCCGGCCGCAACGTGGTCTTCCAAGTCTGCCGATGCAAATGAAGAGGGGGGGAGCGGGAGTCAGTGGCCTATACAAGAACGTCAACACACAGCCCACCCCTTACTATCGACATGGTCGAAGATTGTAGTTTGGTCGTGGGATGGGGGTAAGGGTTTGGTTGCATGATGGTTTGGTAACAACATTGGTCGTCCAATTGTTAATGGCAAACAGCTGCTGTGCTGCAGAAAGATTTTCACAGTAAAGTTTGCGGGCTGATGGAATTTTCTCAAGTCTTCTACGTACTGGGCCTACAATTCTGCTTGTCTTGACATCCTACAACAGGTAGGTGTTGACACTTTGACGTTTATAAACTTGAAAAAGGCCAGAATAATGTTGACACAGTGACTTACTTATATTCGTAGTAGACTAACTTAAAACATATGATTTCTTAGCCACCAATTTGTCCTCATTAAATTCCACAAATCTGCGCTTCGTGTTATAGCATGCTTCACGACATAGTAGTGATTTGAGCATATCATCCATAGCTTCGTCTCTTGGCTCTTGAATTTTCTTGATGACGAGTTCTTGGTGCACTTTACTGTCAGCAGGGCTCACCTCTGTAGTCATTTTTAGGTTGTCGAATCAACAGACCAAGGGTAGGAAAGTAAATACGGATGCAAACCTATTTATGTTGCCTTTTGGACTTAAATGTCAGACTGCCTGAGCGGGAAGTTGAACCCACGACCTTAGAAACCAAGGACCTAGGTCCCTCCGCTGAGCCATACTGACACGGCCGTTTCGGTATGGCCAAGCGGTGGGACCTCGATCTTTGGTTTGTTTCAAAGGTCGTGGGTTTAATTCCCCGCTCAAGCAGTCTGACTTTTTAAGTCTAAATGGCAATGTAAAAAGGTTTGCATCCGTATTTATTTAGCCTTTCTCGAGGCCGTTTCGTTTTCCGTCCTGTTTAATAAGGGTTGAAAGATCTTTGCTTAATACAATTTCGCTTGGCGAGTATTGGCTCGAGTCGGATCTTCATGTAGACGCCCAATTCAAATGGGCACAAACAATTTGTAGGAAAGGGTGCCACCCACCTATCACGGATGGTACGAGACTGGGTACGATGGCTTTGGTTAACAGGGCTGGCCATGACAAATTGCTCGGGCTTCAGTATGTCATTCCCAACACTGCCAGTGTTGTTGTGTAGCCTCTTGATATATTTCTGAGCAACCGGATGGAGTTGTGCTGCCCGGAAGTCACCAAGTGATAGAAAGTCACTGTCACTCAGATTGATCTTCATGTCAACTCCTATGTCATTCTCACAGGCTTCCCGTCATAGCAGTCGTCGGCCCTCTTGTCCTCTTCATGCATGCGTGACAGATAGTCGGCAACCACATTTTTGACACCATTACGCCACTTCATGGGCTAGTTAAGGCTTTCCAGCTGCATGATTCATCGTGCTAAGCAGCTTGCACAGCACGGTCAGCCCAGCATTGTCGAAGTTCAAATTCTATGTTTTCTATGTTCTAAGATGAAACTAACGGCATTCGCTCTTGAAAACTGCCATAAATAACATATCAAAAGTCTACCAAAATATTGTAGGTGGAAAGCCCGAATTCGCCACTTTCACTGTTTTTAATGAGATACTGAATTCCCTTTCACAGTCAGAAAAATGATACCCCATACTTTATTGTTGTTCTTGAAATTCCCTTTCCAGTGATACCAAACATAACCAGAAGTAACTACTGGAAGTGGTACGCCATTTTTTTTTTTAAGTGACGTCTGAATGACACTTTGAATTCCCTTTCACAGTAGGCGAAATTACTGCCGTGCATTTATTGTTCCTCATGAAATTTCCTTTCTAATGATGCCAAACACAATCGGAAGTGGTACTAATGAATCATGATTAATGCATAGTATGTGCCGTAATGGAAATAATACTGCCCAAAATTGAAGGTATTGTTCACTATGTGCGAAACGCATTGAATTTGGTATGGATGCACGTGATGGCTAACTTGGAAAAAAAGCTATGATAGCAAGTTCAAAACCACGGGGGGGGGGGG
>JAHWFP010062526.1:37186-50507 GCA_023313725.1 Lithobius niger
AAAATCCACATTAAAATTATGCAAAATGCTTAACTTTGGACCAAATATATTCAGCAATAGTTTTAAGACTTTGCTTTTAAGTTCTCTTGCATTTGATGCGGGTGGGCCTCTGGCACCAGCCAGTCTGACTCTATGGTGTACATGCCACTGGTCGTTATTAAAATCCGTTTGTTAAAAACTAATTTTTAGAATGAATTTCAGCACAGTCGAAAGACTGTTAGGGCTTAAGGTGTGGTACTGATGCTTTTGTTGCTAAAGGTGTGATACGATGAGTCGGGGACACCAAACACATTTTCATTTGCGACAAAATTACGACTCTTCCTCGCTGAAAAACACGTGACTCGCAAATGTTTTACCCCTACGAGTACGGTGTACCCGTGGGCTGGGTTGGGTTTGCTAGTTACATTTTACTTAAGAGTTGGAGCCGGTCGACTACTGCAAAAAAAATATATATATATTAAAGATTAGGTTGGATCCGTTTATTGTATTATTCGCAGTCCTCTATTTGTAATTTAATTTAATTTAAAAATTATGTACGAAAGTACATATCAAGCTGAAGAACAAAAATAAAAACGACCAACAAATCACAACAATCACACATCGAGACAGCCAGTTGCAAGTTTGGCCAAGGAAGCTTTAAAGTCAGAGCGCTTGGTGTGTTGCACACATGTGATTGGCAGGTTGTTCCACTCAACTCAATAACAGTTCTTAGGTAGAAAGCGCACTTAAAATAGTCAGCGCTTGGCTGGCAAACTCACCCCAAGCTTCATAGGATGATCGTTTCATCCACAAAATTTTGGTTTAGCAAGGCTACACTTTCAGCACCTATGATGGTACGACCAATGCACAATTTATGATGTAGAGATAGCCTACTATCTTTTCTGCGACCACTCAAAATATGCAAGTCTAATTTCTCTGCCATCTTACTAACACTTGCAAACCTGCTGAAATAATTTTCTACAAATCTGATGGCATGCCTCTGGACAGTCTAAACCATATCAATTTGGACCTCCTGGTCCCACACCACAGCAGCATACTGTATTTTGGATCTGACCATACTTTTACAGGCAGTGAGTTTAGTAGCAGGAGTGAAACCCAGTAAGACTATTAGAGTGTTGTTTAGAGTGACACCCAAAATCTTCATCTCCATCCCTCTAGGAAGGGCATCATTTCCCACTTTGCAGTCCACAATAATAGGAATTTTCCCTCAAGATATGGACATGGCAGCAGACTTTAGTATCTGGATAGACACCCCCCCCCTCCATGTTAAACTGGAACACCAGTTACTGGAGCATGGAACATGGAACACCAGTTAAACTTATTCGTAACTTCCTGAAGAGCGATGGAATCAAAATAGGTGCATATGTTTTTCATCACTGTGCTGTCATCTGCAAAGGCTGATCCGTGATCTCCAATAATTTCCATAAGGTCATTCAGGTAAACAATGAACAAGAAATGATTGATCCCTGAGGTACACCAGAAAGCACGTTTTTCAATTCCGAAGCAACACCATTGATCACGACACATTCTGTTCTGTTGCTAAAAAAATAACAGAAACAAACCAATCAGCAATGTGAGCAAGACCATACATACGAAGTTTATGAATGAACAAGACATGCGGAACCTTATCAAAGGCCTTTTCCAGGTCAATGCTGATAACGTCAGCTTGCCCTCCTCCTTGAATGCCTTCAGCAGTCTTGCGGCACAATTCCACTAAAAGTATATCGGTAGAGATCCCTTCCATGAAGCCAAACTGATTAGCGCGAAGGACATCGTTTCGGAGCAGGTAGCAAAAACACACAGCCCTCCGTCATTCCCCTTAATTCACATGGAGACGTTGCTACAATCCTCTGCTGTCCGAAGTATAGTAAAAATCAGTAGCAAGTCAAAATATAATATTAGGTCAGTAGGATATTGACTCTCCAGTACCTTTACATTCTTGTTAATGCAACGTATGCATTTTGTACTAAAATGAGGCAACTTACAGTCACGACGGTCTGTTTATGCACCATTTTCAGTAGCACCAACGTTGGTAGCTATGATACGTACGCACACAAATTTAAATTTAGTGTAACACGTTTTATTTATTTAACAAATCGATACAGAGCCAGATTTCTAACTGGAATGTGGCTACATTCATAACACCATATAAAAAAAAAAAGAAAAAAATCCAAAATATCCCACAAAAACTTCAAAAGAAGCGCACGGTTGAAAAAAAAAGCTTGCATAAAACGAAAGAATATACATATTAGAAAACAAAAACGAGCTCGTTTGATGCTTAAGGTAAGGTTTAACTGAACTGAAGTCAAAACAGCAAAGGGACACAAATAAACTTTCCTGTAAGGTTCCAGATATTGCAGTGTCGCTGTGCTGTGTAGTCCACGTGAAACCTTACTGCTGTATTCCAATTGTTTTTACCATTATTACTTTTCCACACGGTAGATCAGCTAATGATTGGTGCATTCTACTTAGGTAAACGACATCTCTGGAAATTGTTTAAAAATTAATCGTCTTATGTACTTAGCACATCGACAGGTAATTCTGGGTTCGTGCATTAGCTGCCCCCAGCGCAACATCGGCTGGTCTAGTAGAAAGCCATGTTGTCACACTGCCCAGTTTGTTGTCGCATTGTTGCATGTTTCTGTTGTGGCCCATAGATGACGATTGCCTATCGTTTTCTGCCTACAATACATGTCGTAATATTTCGTTTGTTACTGATTGTTACTGCTAATCGACATTACCGCTACTCAAATAAATTCAATTCAGTTCAATTCAAGGCACATAACTCCCTCCGGTATATTTTAACAGTTTCACTCGATACACTACCGGAAATAGTTTTATATAAACTGATTTACCTTTCATTTGCTGGTCTAAGGGTACGATGCAGATGTCAGTAGTGGCGCGTGATTGTTATTAGGCTTGTTTTAAACGGCTCGGTCCGAGCGGTATATAACTCCCGCCACATCGCTGGCAAGCCGCGGCCCTGGAGGAAGGATAATTAATTAATCCTTCGCTCAAGTTTGCGACTTGGTCGTACGATGTGTCACGTTGCAGCGGCCCCGAAATGAGTATGACTAGTGTCGTAGAGCAATGCGCGGTGCGGTCGTTTGAACTATATTTTAGCGTAGGTGACGCAGAGTAAAGCGGCCAGAACGGAGGGATTTATGTGCCTTTCATTGCCCTTCACGTCCATTTTCACGGGTACCGTGCAAAGAATGAACACGCTCGCCCTTTTTCGTTGCTACCGTGCCAAAAAATGAACACGTTCCCCTTTTTCACTGATGCCGCGAAAAGAATGAACATGCTCACCCTATCGCATTATTTTTGAGTCTGGATTGGTTGTCACAATGATGACTGCCTTTCTCTGTTATTGACTCTCGCTTATACTCCAGCCTAAGCGAAATATATAATTATATATGTAGGTAGATATCAAAGTCAAGAGGGATCAAAGTAAAATGTGAGCTCATCACTAATGCGTGTATGAAGGTCGTATTTAAGTTTATCAGTGGAAATAGCCACTACTACTTCGTTAGGCAAAGAGTCCAACAAGTTGACAGGAAGAAGGGGCAATGAGTTAGGCGGCGCGTTATAATGATAACGTTTAACAACAAGTTTGAGAGACGCACCATGAGTAGAGTGCCCCTAATTTTACAACTCAAAAAAGGGGTTGGTTAGCCGAAGACCAAAAGAAGGTGAAACACTTATATACACATTATATCTGGCGTTATTTGGGTTCACTAAGCGTAGCCAGAGCCATTAAGGCTTGTTGGATGACCTAATACACGCGTAACACGCCTTGACCTCACGTCTTATGGTTTCTTATGTAGCTGGAGGGAAGGGTGGTGGTGGTGGTGGTGGAACGTCGGGAAAGGGTACAAGGCAAATATGTAAAAAAAAAAAAAAAAAGAGGGAGGAGTGACTGGAGAGGGACGTGCTGATCGAGTGAGTGAAGTGAACGAAAATCAGCGTTGGTCAGCCGTAAGTAAGACTGGCGTCATTAAGCATAGCCAGAGCTTTTAAGGCATATTGAATGCCCTAATACACGCGTTGCGGCTCCTTATGTGGCCCAGATACACTGGAGCAAGCAGTGAAAATGTGATTAAACATGACATGGACAAAACGCAGCAACTATGCAATGGAATAATAATTATGTATCAAAAAGCCATCAGAGATACATAAATATTGCGCACTATGCATTTGCATGCGATAATCTCACGCCGTGTGAAGCACAAGCTTTGGCAATCTATATCCTACTCGGATATCGCCTCGTATGTATATGATTGAAGTCCTCACTCCAGCAAACTAAAAAAAAAAAATATCCTGTTCAATATTTTTCTACGAAACTTGGCCAGATAGTAGATAAGTAGGGAAGGTACATTTTTACCAAAAATAATGTAATTCTGTGCAAGAGTAAAAGTAGGGAGCCAGACGTAAATTTGACAACTGTTCACTTGTTGTTGTTGTTCTTGTTCTGCCACCGTTTCAGAAAAAAGCTACTGTACCAACCTAAAGTCTGAAACATGGTCTAAGCCAGAAATGTTGTTCTCCTTCATCCTCAAAGAGATCAATTTTTTCAAATGGTCGAGCCATTCCCGGGTTACGGGACCCTGAACAATCAGTTTATTGTTTTATATTGTTTCAAATATTGTAATTAGGGAACAATGCCAATCAGCAAACGCCAGCCGCAAAGCATAGACTGAAGAATTGAATTGAATTTCACGGATAAAAATATATGATTTTTAATTTAAATAATCAAATGTGTAATTAAAAAAATTAAATTTGATTATTTAAATTAAAAATCATACATTTTTATCCGTGTACATTTTAACAAATAAAGGGAAACTTCAATCATATAACCCTTTTTTTTAACGGTACATTCGACGTTTTTGTTTGTAATATGTATACTTCGCATAGACCGGAGTATAGACAATGGTCAGTAACGGGGAAAGGCAGTCATTGTTAGTTGTGACAACTAATCCAACCGCAAATAATGCGATAGGGCGAAAATGATCATTATTTGTGCAGCATCGGTGAACCTCCTCTTTTTCAACGTATAGTGATCGGTGGCAGATTAACATCATGAAGTCTAGCCGCCAGTGTAGGGCAATTGTCCAAACTTAATTTTTTTTTTTTTTTTTGCAGCACGACTTTAAACATTTTCGTTAGCCTTTTGTTCCTGTAAATACAAGGATTCCCAAAACGGGACACCGTACTCGAGGATTAGTCTAGCTAGTTTTAAACAGTTTTTGATAATCCTAAATATTTCGACTAATTATTAGCCGATTTAGCATAAATAATGCTGATTAATATTCCACCGTCTAAACTCTTTCCTTCTATGGGGTGCGTAATAATGTTTTGTCAAACAGGGTTCCCACCAACTTGGAAAACCGGGAAAACTCTGGGAATTCAAACTATGTTTGAAACTCGGGGAAAACTCAGGGAATTCTCTGATTTTTTTTACAAAAAAAAAACAGGAAAACTCAGGGAAAAAATTAAGACTTTAATAATGTATTTCCCATCTAAAAACTTCAGCCTTTTTAACACAAAACTGGTAAAATGTGCGAAAAAAATGGCTTCCTAAAATTAAGGCAAATAGCCTGGAAAATGACTTCATCTATTCTGGAAAACCTGAAAAACTCAGAGAAATTGATTTCAGTTTTTAGGTGGGAATCCTGTTAAAGTCGACAAATATTTACGTGCCGTCACGAGTGCGGGTTTGGACTAGCCTCCAATCACTCGACTACTTCGCTAGCTCAACACCATCTAAACGATTGCTAACAAGCCACACGATTACTGGCAGTACAGCAAACTACCTCCAGGAGAAACATACGCTATGCTACACAAGAAGGTTAAAGACACGAAAGTAGCAGCACTGCAGCTCACTTGTTACCTTAGCAGTTCACAATGTTGGCTCCATCGTGCTGTTCATTTGTGAATGTATTGGTTGTCGACGCCGCAACGAGGCTGGGAAAAAGCACCCCGCTTTGGCGGCTTCTCTGCATTCCCGTTTGTGTGCAGGCAAGCTCGTTTTTGGCTTAGCTCTGCAAAATTTGGCATTTATGCTGAAATGACAAGTTCAAGACCAGACTTAGATTTAGTGGAATGATAAACCTGCCCTACCCCGGAAAATATTTCCAGAAAGAACGAAACTCGAGGAAAGACTACTAGAAAATATTGTACAAGATTGGGATCGATTTTGTAAACGCATAAAATAACTAGGGACGTCGTCATTTTCGCTGTCGACATAATGGAGTGGGCTCCGCTTTCTTTGCTGTTTGGATGTTCTTTGCTCTTTGGCTAAAAAAGGGTCGCCCTTTAAAAATGGTGTATTCCGTCAAAATCGGTCGACGAAATGTGAAAGTATCTTCAATTTGGTTTATTACCGATCTCTCTGGATTTTGTATACAGATCCCGATTTCTACCGATATTGCAAATGTCGGTAAGGAATTACGTGAGACATTCTGAATTGGTAATCAGGATCGGCCCAGCCTTACAAAATATGCTTTTAGTTGCTTACAGTTAACAGACACATGTATGCTAGTGAGGCTAGAAGAGAATTCAAAGGGTCAAAGGATTTTAGCGAGCGTTAACCGCACCCGGTCATCTGCCCGACGAAGCCCTAAGGCCCTATGTCTGCAACACCCGGAAGAGAATTCAAAAATCAACAACAACAATCAATCTTCTAACAATCGGATGCCTTTAACAATAAGAAAAGGCTTCGCCGTGTCGTTGTTGTTTGGATTTTGGCTCTTGCTATTGGTCCAGTGTGTCGCCCTGATAGTTCGTCAACCCCATGTCCGATTCCAGATTTTTTTTTGATAAACCTTGTCCGGACTCCCGTGCAACTGCATGCAAAGTGTGGCTTGGATAGTCCTTGTGGTTTTCGCGTGATGCGCGGTCTACGATTACATTGGAGCGTCTTCATAGCGGAGCTACGCTCCAAATAAGACAGTTCATCTTATCGTATTTAACCAAATCTTTACCAAAAAACTAAACTTAAGGGTTCCCACCTAGCTTTTCGCCGTTTAAAGTTGGGCTGTCAAACTCCAAGTTCCTTCGCTAAGTTAATCCCATCGCTTACGTAATAGTTCGAAGGTTCGATAAAAAATGTAGAAATATCTCACTGCGCAATTTTCAGGTAGTTCATGTAACGTTTGAAATCTTATTCAAAGGGATTAGCTTGTCAAAAGAACTTTGCGTTTGATATTGATATCAGGGCTGTAAACGACGAAAATGCTTGTCGAGAATTTGTATCAAGTATAGTTTTGTAAGGTTTTAACGGGTTTTTTTTTGTATATCGTTTATGTCAGTGATAACGTCAATTTTTTTCTTAGCAATTACGAAATCTTACATTAAAAACTAAAGTCTCATAGCAAAAACGAAGACAAGAACCTCCATAAAAAGGGGAACCCATACAATGAAAACGGGCGAGTGTGACTATTGTTGCCTCGACTAACTCTGCTCTGCGCGGTCATCGCAAAGGCAAGTCTTAAATGACGTCATGCGCGAAGGACAGTTATATTTCATACGGTACGGATTGCGCAAGCCAAAGCGATAAACTGGGAGTGGGGAAGAAGGGCTGAACGGGGAATACCTGTGTGTGGGACAGTGCTTTTATTAGTCCCACTATTTGATTGGAAAGGTGGAGGATGCAAAAATTATCCTTCTAAACAAACACCGTGGTCATCTAAGTGGCAAGTCTTAAATTACGTCATGCACAGTTATTATTCACATGGTATGCATCGCTCAAGCCTCAGCGAAAGACTGGGAGTGGAGGGGGGAGGGAGGGAGAGTGAGCCTGTTACCATTAGGCATACGATTACGCATTAACTGAACCTAAAAGAGAACTTTTGGTGGGTTGTTTGGAATAGAGACCATACCAATTTTGCCAAAACCTCGCAAAAGGGGGAGGGGCAGTATTAATTCAAATAACCATCCAAATTCAACTACGTGTAGCAAAGAGGAGGAAAAGAGAGAAACGGAGAGGAGAGGGAGAGGAAGAGATACAAGGGGAGGGGAGAGTGGAGGGAGAGGATTGGCGGAAAGCGGGAGTATGACCGGAAGAAATATTGACTGTTGCAGTGATCGTTTAGGCAGCACCGAGGAAAAACTGGAAAATAACTACGGGCGAAACAAACCCCCGGGCGAAGCCGGGTACATCTGCTAGTGAAATATAAATCAAACGAAAATAGGTTCGCATAAGTAGGTTTAAGTTTGTCGTTGTCTTGGTCGGGGGTATCCACCGAACTCTTTTATGTAGCAGTGAAAAAATAATTCTTCGTTACAGACTTGTTGTGGTGCGTAGTCAAACACTTTATCTTCGTTGTTGTGTGCGTAGGGCAGATGACCGGGTGCGGTTAACGCTCGCTAAAATCCTTTGACCCTTTGATGTCATTCATTATTGTCGTTCTGTATTATAGCGAAATGCTAACACTGTGCAGAGGCAATATCGTAGTTAGTTAAAACCATCTTAGGGTCGTTTATTGCTACTGCTCTGCCGTTAGAACAGTGCCCTCGTTTTCCCTTTCTCCAATAATGTTTCCGGAAATGCAGTCGTGCTCATGTCGATTGTGGCATTTAAAACATAATAGGTATTTCCTAGCAAATTCCCTTCCTTTCCGAGATTACCTTAGCAGTTGAAAAGCACGTTAATTCGACAGGTTCTGTCCCAATAATTTACCCGAAAATATTAAAACGAATCAAGCTAGTCGGGCCCGGGACGGATACCGCGTTCTCAAGCCCTGGTCGAACTTCGGACGAGTGACCCCTCTGCCCCGTATTTCGATATGGAAAAGCACGGTGCTCAAGTCCGTGCTTCAGTGAAACTTTCTAACTTTTCGAACACTGACATACAAAAACGAGAAGGAAAGAAGGAGGAGGGGACAAGAGATGTTGTGGTGTGAGAAAAGCTAACCAAAGTCCGTATTCTGGCCAATGTCGGGGCCCAGTGTGGAGGGGGTATGAAAATATTGGCGTTGAGTGTTCACAGTGTGCAACCATGGATCCATGGTTTTGCATGTGGCCATAAGTCGGGGGCCCAAACACCGTACGTGGTGTTGGGGGTCCAATATGGAAAGGATTTTATTTTCTGGGAAGAGGGGTAAGGTTAGCCGACTACCTGCAGCTTCTTTCCGTATCTCATGCTATCACTCTTTCCCCACCCCCCTCCCTCCCCCGTAGCTCCCTGTCTTACACAGTTGTTGCTGCAAGGGTGCGTTACCAATGGTAAATAATCGTTACACTGAGGCGTGCGTAAAGAAATAATAATAAAAATAAACAATTTTTGGAAATAATTTGCCCAAGCCATTATTAATACTTGTTCTATTGAGTGCTTTGAAAGCTCGGTTACGTCATCACTTGATATCCTAAAAAAACTTGAACCCCCTTTATTCCCTTTCCTTTTCTATTTTTCTTGCTATACGTCTTACTTCCACGTTAGCTTTTCAGTGTGACTATTTTGCGACATTAGTTCAAACGTATGTAAATGTTGCAAATCATTCATTTTCCTGTGGTACGGTTTTACTTCATTCACTCGACCCCCTGTAAATATTGCAAAAGCTGTTTCGCGTGGCATACACAAAGAGGTGAGAGGATAAATTTCGTTATTAACGGTTGTTGTTGTTGTTGTTGTTGTTGTTGTTGTTGTTGTTGTTGTTGTTGTTGTTGTAGAGTTAAGTGTAAGATGAGCTCAGTGCCTAAATCTCTCCCAGTGTGACTCACTTTAACTAAATTTACTCACATTTTAATAAGTGTTCTGTATTCTCATTTTTTTTTTGCAATAAAGGTTAATTATTATTATTTTTATTATTATTATTATTATATTCCATTTTTATTAATTTTAATTTTTGGTAACTCATTTTATTTTAAAATAACTCTTTTAAGCCATTTTAATGTATGTTAAGTTTAAATGTATGTCTTTAAATAACTATTTGATTTGCACTCACAAGTTCCTAGTGAACTTCGTGCTTTTGTATTTATGTAATGTAATAAAACATTTATTATTATTATTAAACGTTATTATATTATGAATCGTGTTGTTATTTTTTCATCACACTAAAGGGCTCACGCTGGACTCGGCAATTCATATATGAAACAATGAAAACCGCGGATCCTATCCGACGTGAACGCTAGCAGCTTTCGTTTGTGATTCAACAACTTAAAATTGAAAATTAACTTGTCATTGTACCATAACTTTTTGTTTGTTTCGTCTTTTTTTTGGGATTTAGCTGCTTTTCTTCTGTTGTTGATGTATTTTCAATATTTATTTGGACCTATGGAAATGTTGGGAGGGTCGTACGATCCAAGCGACCCCCCCCCCCGATTCCCCCCCCCCCCTCCCAGCCTACAGGCCTGGAGTCCATAATAAAAAAGCTTACCAAACCTGTATTTATAGTACTGATGTTCGTTGTTGTTTTATAGCGATTTGTGCGTAATTATTTAGTGAAGTAACTTAAATTTGATCTAAAAGTCCTCCAGTCTGTGATATATATACTTTTTATTTATTATTTCTATAGCTTGGGTTACAAAATATTTTCCCCGTACGTTTCCGACACACGTCATGCAAACGTGTGGGTCGCTAGGAACAAAACCGCAAGACAACATCGGTCAACCGTACTGACGATAAATAATGTCAACATATCGACATTTTACCGTTGTTTTGTCAAATCAAGGAGCCATTACCATAAACAAGTAAACGTTCTATTAATAGATTACCGGTTGTTTGTGGCCGTTACATTTACGCCAGTGCTTTAACTGACTAAAGAGCATGAATTGACTATTGCTCATAGGGAAACAAAAAAAGGGTAAATTTAACAATAACAAGAACTGTAAGTAGACACACCTCATCAATTGATTTATATTTATTTATCGCACGGTCCCTAACTTTCACAATTCTAAAAACGATCAGCGATATGTCCATGCACCCACATCACTACACTTTACAGTGCGGGATATGTGATATATCGCCACACTAAAGTGATATGGATGTCATGTACAGTAAATTGGTAGAAATCAGTCCACTGAATTAAAAAAAAAAAGTTTCTCCTAACTGTTTTTTTTTTTAAAGAAAATACTACCCTCAGGACACAAAACACCCCCCACTCAAATGTTATCGATCGCAAACCTGACTGCGTTAGTACAAAATTATGCAAACGTGACGACATAATGTTTGTATAAACAACACAGCTATGAAGGAAACTTTCCATTTACCCCAACAATTTTGTTATTCATTTCGAAAGCTAGGGACCGTGCGATAAATTACTTATACCACCTGCGGCGAACTGTATCGGATTTATGAGCCGATGGGCACTTTCTTACGTGGCTAATCTGCTGGAACTACAGTAGGTCTCGAAGGCTTCTGAGCCTTCGGCCACGACGTCATCTTGACGAGTTCTCTCGGATTGGCCACGTGCATCGGGTGATAAATCCGATACAGTTCGCCTGGGGTGGTGTAGTAGTATTAATTAGCATAAATTAATATTCATATAAATAATAATCAGACTTAAGTAAATTGCATAATATTGTATATTGTAGCCCGTTTTTGTTTTTTATGTGAGCTGTTGTATATCTTCTTCTTTCATTATAAACCAGTCTCATAGCAGAAATGAAGCAACCGCAACGACCCCCGGAAGGGGAACAATGAAAACGTGCGAGTGTGTCAATTGTTTGGCATGAAGTTTAAACTGGGACGTTGTTGCCATGAAAAGAAGTTGAAATTGGCACATTATTGCCTCAACTAACAATTTGCTCTAACAATTATTCTTCTAACTAAACACCGTGGCAATCTCAAGGGCAAGTATTACGTGACGTCATGCACACTTCTTTTACACACGGTACGCATCGCTTCCCACAGCGAAACACTGGGAGTGGGGCGGGGGGGCAAAGTGAGCTGTTACCATTAAGCATACGATTACGGATTAACTGAACCTAGAAGAAAACAAACAAACATGCACGGGATTTGGGAGCCGGGTACGTGTTCAACTACGTACAGCAAAGAGGAGAAAAGGAAGGAAACCAAGAGGAGGGGAGAGGGGAGGGAGAGGATTGGCGGAAAGGGGGAGTGTTACACAAACAAAAATTGACTGTTGCAGTGAACGATCAGGCAGCACCGAGCAAATACTGGGAAACAACCACGGGTCTAATAAATCCCCGGGCAAAGCCGGGTACGATGCTAGTAATGTTATATAGTTGAATACCGTAGTTTATTGACAGCATGGCCTTGTAGGCTATACTGGTAGCATGTTTTGACAGTGTATTTAGTAGCTTGAACTGATAATTTGCGTTTGAAATACCCCTGCTGATTTAGTGTCTAGACTTCCATCACATCTTATTTTTTCTAATTCTAGCGTTTTATTAATGTATAATTAATTTATATAGTGTTTAATTCATTTATGTATGCAATCGTTTATTTCTTCATTCCATGAATGTCCATTAAGGACGATTTTGAATTATTAAATAAAGTTAAGTTTTCAACAACAAATAAAAACCATTTATATTTTTAATGACAATAAAGCATACAATAATTCGTTGCACAAAAATTGCAATAATGAGAAAAAAAATCTACGTTTATATTTTGAACCGATTCATTTCTTGCGACTAAATGCTACTATCAATCAACTATCGAAATCTAACGGGAGTTTCAATAACTTTGCATTTTGCAATGTTATATTTTTGCATTTTGGGATCGAATGTTTGTTCTTTTGCAGAATATAATTAAAAAAAAACAAACATCCAGGCGTACGCAGGACAATGTCATCTAGTGGCAAGAAATAGTAGTATAAAATGTAAATTTCGGAATATCGAATAAAAAGTTGTATGCAACGGATTTCAATTTTTTTTTTAATTTAAAAAAGTTTAAAAATGCCTATTATTATTTTTAAATGTTTAAAAATGTCTTATTATTTAGAAATTAAAAAAAATGCCCATTATTATTTAGAAAAGTATAAAAATGCCTATTATTATTTAGTAATGTTTAAAAAGGCTTGTATTTTTGTACTTATAAATCGACTGATTCGTTCTGCAAAAGTTCAAAGCACAGAAAAATTTAAAACTAAAAAGTTCGATGCTATTTCTTGTATCCCACATAGTTTTTGTCACAGCCCCAATGCTCCCCAATATTTTGGCATTGTAGCGTAATGGTGGTGGTGTTGTTCAGATCTAAATGTTTGAAATTCGTGGTTAACATGCGGTCGTTGCTAAACCTTGCGTAAGCCAAGTTATCAGAAGCAAAGTTCTTGTAAAGATGAGCCGGCTCAATTTTGAACATTATTAGACGTGTTTGAAGAAAAAAAAGTGTAGTAAGGGACCGTCCATTATTTACAAA
>JAHWFP010062527.1:0-37988 GCA_023313725.1 Lithobius niger
CATTTTCGCTTTACCGCTACCGGAGGTACCATTGTGGGCACGAGTGTACCCTTTACCCTTTACCCTGTACCCGGAGGTACCCTTTACTTTCTGATTTTTTTTCTTTATTAAAAAAAACGAAAAACAAAATGTAACCAAAGTGTAAATTAATTTTTTATCCCATTCGGGTACTGGTGTCGGATTTTTAGATTTTTCCTTAAGAAATTCAGTTTACAGATTTCTGTATTTTTCGCGCTAGCGTTATCTTGTCTCTCACTATTTATTAATGCGGAACAAGTTCTTGAAAAAATGTTCAGAATGCGGGAACTTGGGAAATTCAGCGGGGCCCCCTCCCCCCCCCTCTCCGCCCTCCCGTTACCAACCATAACTCCCAGAATAAGTGGTTCCCCCCCCCCCCCTTTAATCCAAACGTTGTTATTCTCAGAATAAAAATGCTTGATGTGGCCTTGTAATACATCAATTAAATCCCCCCCCTTCCCTCCCTGCTAAAATGTCAGTGAGGAATGAATTCCCCCCACCCCCCCACCCCCCACACCCTTCGGGCACCGTTGGAGAAAGTTGTTTTCCTCGATTTTTTTTTAGTAAGTACACCTTTTCTGAAAATGTAGGAGGGGGCATAAAAATCTTGTTAGATAACATTTTTCGTGAGCAATTTCTGAAAGTAACCCGAATTTCCATGGACTTTTAGTAGGACAGTGACACAACGTAGTATTATTGTATATAACTCTATGCTGGAGCCAGTAACTGGGTTAGCTGCAAGGGTCACTGGAGCGGGTAAAGAAGGGCGTCTTACTGAAGCCAATGCTGTTAGAGCGGATTTCTTAGGCCTATAACGCGCGAGTTTTGTCGATTTGTTGGCTGTTGCTGACATTTTTAAGCAAGTGGAATCTTTTCTTTTCCGATTACAACCTAACAGCGTAAGGGATTGGAGAAAACAAAGATTTTTTAAGCCTAAGAAATCCGCTCTCAAAGCACTGCCTTGACTAGAAGTGCCGTTGTTTAACCCTCCATTTTAATCTAGTGCCCCTTGCAGCTATCTCTCTTGTAGCCAATATGACGTCACATGACGCTGCTCTATACGTTAGTTCACGTTCCACATTTCATAGAATTTCCACAGTTGTCTGATTTTTCCCAGGAACCTCCTCCACACCTACTTAGGTTTATGCACACTTATCTGACGATTAAACAGGTGTACGACAAAATAAAAACTGAAATCATTGTAATTGTTTTTCCAGTGATCATGTGAATCGCTTTGTGTCCGAACATGGCACCCAACTAGAAGCCCTCTTCCAGCAGGTCCGAGCTGCGCAGACTCCATCTCATAGCAGTGACCAGGCATCATCAGCCGAAAATCATGGTGACAACACTGCAAACAACCAATTTGTGTGTGAAACGCAGGTTACGACTGTTCGTCCAGGCTGGGCCAAGGACGCCGCCACGCAACAATGGATCGTGGTCATTAACACACCAAAATACAACCAAAGGCTCCGTGTAGAGTCTTGCACGTAAGTTAATAACGTTAATGTGCTATTTTAATGTATTTCACCTTGTTAGCACTGTGCTTAAACACACTGTTAGGTCACCTAGGGGTACGTGTTTGTAAATAGCGCTCCAGGTGGACATTAACTGCTTTTATACCGTTGCAATTCTTCTGAAGAGTGTCTTAATCCAATAGTCAGGCCAGGTATGTGAGCACCTTGCTGGTAGTGAATATGACAGATTGTCCTACAAGAGTGTTATACGCACTGGTGCACCTTGTCTATAACAATTCTGTAAGCTTCCAGGAAAAGTATCCAGTTCCAACTAGTAACCTATCTCGGAATGTATATGTAACTACACTTTAAAACTGTGTTGAGTTATTAGTAATTTTTTTTTAATCTTAATCTTGTCTTATTGCTAATAACAGTGGTTTAGGATGGTTTGGGGAGGGGCTTTCTAGTTTGGCCACTCATACCCCGAGGGCACCAGCAATTTCGCTTGGGATCACTGCACTGTGACTGAGGTTGGCACTAATGACCTAGCTGTCGACGCACTATTAAGCCTCAATGGCCACCCTCCCACCCCCAATTTCGCTTGTGATTTTGTGATCACTTCGTACTCTATGTGAAAATTACTTGGTTTAAAGATTCCATAGTAAATATACGCTAATGCATAGGCCCAATCACATACTTATAGGCATAGGCTACAGTAAATCGCCTATTCAACGCCCATGGGCTGCTAAATTATTATGATGGGAAAAAAAGGGGGAGGGAGTAAGCCGTAACAACCAATGGTTCCTACGTATAAAAAGAGACATTGACATCATTGATTTCTATCTTGTCTCTCCTCTACTTTCCAATACTGTACTCTGGGTTTGCCATATAGCCTACGTACAAAAAGAGACATTGGCATCTTTGATTTCTATCTTGTCTCTCCTCTACTTTCTAATACTGTACTCTGGGTTTGCCATATAGCCTACGTACAAAAAGAGACATTGACATCATTGATTTCTATCTTGTCTCTCCTCTACTTTCTTTGCCATATAGCCTACATACAAAAAGAGACATTGACATCATTGATTTCTATCTTGTCTCTCCTCTCCAATTTCTAATACTGTACTCTGGGTTTGCCATATAGCCTACATACAAAAAGAGACATTGACATCTTTGATTTCTATCTTGTCTCTCCTCTACTTTCTTTGCCATATAGCCTACGTCCAAAAAGAGACATTGACATCTTTGATTTCTATCTTGTCTCTTCTCTCCAATTTCTAATACTGTACTCTGGGTTTGCCATATAGCCTACATACAAAAAGAGACATTGACATCATTGATTTCTATCTTGTCTCTCCTCTACTTTCCAATACTGTACTCTGGGTTTGCCATATAGCCTACGTTCAAAAAGAGACATTGACATCTTTGATTTCTATCTTGTCTCTCCTCTCCAATTTCTAATACTGTACTCTGGGTTTGCCATATTGCCTACGTACAAAAAAAAAAAATTGACATCAAGTAATTTCTACCTTGTCTCTCCTCTACTTTCTAACACTGGGGTTGCCATTTAGCCTACGTAAAAAATATACATCGATGTTGCTGATTTACATCTTGTCACTCCCTTATTCTCCAATACTGTACGCTGGGGTTGCCATTCTTCCTATGTCGATAAAGAGACATCAACGTTGTTGATTTCTATCTTGTTTCTCCTGTTCTTTCCAATACTGTGCACTGGGGTTTCCATTTAGCCTTTGTAGAAACGAGACCTCGATGTTGTTCATTCTATCTTGTCTCTCCTCTGCTTCCCAGTACTATATACAGTTGGTTTGCTATTTAGCCTATGTATGAAAAGAGACATTGACGTCATTGTTTTCTATCTTGTCTCTCCTCTTCTTTCCAATACGGTACACTGGGGTTGCCATTTAGCCTATGTCCAAAAAATACATGTACGTCTTTGATTTTTATCTTCTATTGGGACAATATTGTCCCAATTCTGTAGACTGGGAATTTAGGCTATGTAGAAAAAGTGGCATCAGTGTCATTAATTTCACTTCTCTTCCCGCCTATCTAAGACTGAACACTGGGGTTTCCATGTATGTAGGCATGTCGTTGATTTCTATCTTGCCTCTTCTCTCCTTTCCAAGACTGTACAACATTGGGGGCTCCAAAATTCCACAGTGCCTAGGAGCCTTCACATCCGTAAAGGCAACACTGATGGTTGTACTCAGTCCAGTCAGTGCCTAAAATACTGTAACTATAGCAGAGTCAGCGATTCCTAACCAAACAGAAGCAAACTGATGACATTTCAGATTTAGATGAACGAGGTTTCAAATTATTTTGGCGTATATGCTTATTCGAATGTCTTCCAATGAGTTTTGCAGTCTTGTCATAAAAAAGTGTCTGCAATATTACGAAATGTCTGCTGACTGTTATCTGTTTGTACGATTTTTTAATCTTTATTGATATCTTTTTACCCAGGAGGCGGAATGAAGCTTGCCTCTTCATTGCTCCGTACTACCGATCGTCGTGCGTGGAACATCAAAGTGTCCAGCGTCTCGTTGCAGTCGATCCGCAACACCCAGAATCCGGGCCACAGATTGCTCTAGTGTCCGTGCCATGCGGTTGCTCATGTCGAGTTGGAACACCCGGACAACAGAGCCACAATTTCGACCTGGTGGCCCAGAGTTGATAAAAACGAACGCAAATGAATACCAGACGTGATTAATCGACGTAGCCATATCCTCTTCCGGGAAACGTCATTGTGGGTTGTGAAACCCACCCCCGCCAAAACAAAGACTGATATTGTAATTGAAAAGACAATGTTTTAAAAGACATCGTATGAAGCGACTGAAGCATCATCCCTTCGATGTGAGAGTTATAATGTATAGATCAAGTGATTTTTTTTTATTATTATAAATGGTGAAGTATGAGATGGTTTATAATTCAGCAGCTAATAGACGCAACTACAGGGATACTCTTCTAATATGCAAGGAATTTGGGTTAGCTTTGTCAAATATACCTAATTGTACGTAATAGCGTAAGGTGAAGAAGCCATGAAATGATCCAGTATGTTTACCTGGGTGAGAGTTATCGTTCGTCCTCAAGTGATGCCTGTATCCACAAAATAATTAGGGTTAATGACTTTTGGATTGCCTAAGGGCTGTCCCATTCACCTTACATCCGAAACAGTTGTATAGCTTAGGTTGGCTAGCTGACATAGCCAATCAATGCATCAAAGACAAGAAAGGGCCAATCTCAGCGCGACAAGCAAAGCAAACAGCCAGTTAGGTTCACTAAGACCAATGAAGCCACCAATCACATGCCAAGAAAAGGAACACTCGGTATAAGTTGTTGTGTGGTTAACAATTCTGAGACAAAATTATATCTCAGTGTAATTTCATCGTAGTTGTTTGTGAATGTACATTAGTTGCTGAATCATAAACCCTTCTTCTAATTAAGAAGTGAAAAGTAAAATGTGCGTTTGCCAGATTAACCCAAAACACGTTTTACAGTTGACGGTTTTTTTTTTTTTATTTGTTGGAAAATATGTGTCCGGAACTACTGTTTTGACTTTTACCCCATCACCATCTGTCCTTCGTCGATCATGATTACGAAACGTAAATCAAGCTGCAGAACATTTATCCACAAATCTCTGACAGCAACTGTGCCCAGACCTCTAACACATATTGATGAAATTTTGGATGCTTCTACCCTTCCCCTCTCCCTAATTTTTCAAGAGCTTAAATTTATTGAGCTTCACTGGTTGTTTTGAACTGTGATAACGGTACAGATTTACTAATAAATTAAGGGGTGTGTTATGAATTTCATAAATGCTACGGTAGTAGTATGTGATTCTAAATTCCAAGAATTCAAAAATTGCAGTATCGCTTCAGTTGCTGTGCCCTTTTGTGTACTATGTATTTTAATTGGAAGCAGTTGCCTAAATGAATTTTTTTTACTTTTTAAAGAATAGAGGTGCCTGTAAGAATTAATTAATGCAACTCGAATTCCATTAGATTACATCCTTGTGTTCACTAATCAATGGGTATTGGAGGATTCGTCCAACTTATCTCTCGAGGTTTCAGCTCGAGTGATCCGCCCATACAAAGGTTGTATATCTAGGAGGAAATTTAGATAGAATAGCTTAAGGGTTGGGTTGCGGAAGAGCTGAGGAAGGTACGAAGCTACACATTCAGCTAATCAGTTGTGACGTAGCCTAAAACAAAATTAGGATTATTTCCGTCGCTTTAATTTGGCATGTAATGAAGCGACAGCGTTTATGACAGTACTGCAATTTATTTTAAGATATATCATTTCAATTTACTGAAGAATTTAAAACTGTAAAGAAGCTTCACTGGACATGTAGAAATCAGTGCCATGTTGTAATTTTGCTACTGCATAAGCATGTGTTCCACAATGTGGAATGTTTTAGAAAACCCAAACGTTCAGTTGGTAAGGAAAATAAATAATGAGTCTTATTTCTACAGGCACCCAAAATGCTCGTAAAGATCCTTTCTGAATATCTGATGAAAGCATTTTCGTTGTTAGTTCTGGCCTTGATTTAGTTTAGCTGCATTTCCGACTTAACACAGCCTCTCTAAGATAACCTAACCCATGACAAATATGTACCTCTCCTGTCTTCTTTACAAAATAAGACAAAAAATATTGTTCCGACATTTTTGTTTACAGTTTTACTTTTTGTATTGTATTTTGTATTTTGATCTTTATAAAGCTGTACAGTTCGTATGAAACATTAAGAGTCTGCGTATTTGTAGTGAATCTGAGTAAAACTAGAACTCCTATGCATATGTATATTTAGAAAAGTCCAATTGGAAGGCAGTTGAGTGTGTTTCTCTGTTTGGGTGATTGTGGGTGTAGTGTGAACATGGGTTAAATGCTAACCTACTTCTTCTGCCATTTGGACTCAATTGTGAGGCTGCTTATCATAACATTTGGGATTTAAAACATTTGAGTCGAAATGGCAAAGGAAATGCGCCTGTTTGGGTTTTCCGTCTCTTAAACAATGTAGGTAATAACTAAGATATATTTTGTTAACAATGTTCAGAAACATAAAAGCACTGTGAATAGTCAAATAGCTTATTTCCTCCATAATCGCTCAACTTCATAAAGAAGACAAAGTCTCTGGTTACATCCTTGCTTGTTGTCTGTTGCCTGTATTTGAATTTGGCAGTTATCACAGCCTCCCATATTTGCAAGGCATGGCATACATCGTGGCCTCCCATACTTGCAAGGCATACGGCCAATCTGGCCTTTGTTTATTCTCCACTTATGAGGCAACCACTCTCCTAAGTCTTTTCCTACTAAGTGCCCCACGTTAGGGTGAGACGGACCCTGGATGTTCATAAGGGGGAACCCATTCTTTTCACGGTGTTAAATGGCTATGGATTCGAGGTAACGGAGATGATTGTCCCGTGCCGAATTAGAATGGATAAGCCTTTCTGTTCTTTCCCAACCAATCTCGTGCTGCGTGACCGCACAATGGGCTGCAATGTCATAATCTTCCACATCATTCCTAACGTTGATCATGTGCTGGCCTAGCCGAGTCTTCAGCCCTTTCTTCGTTTCACCCACATACACGGCGCTGCATCCACTGCATGGCACTCTATACACCCCTTCTCGGGTATTCAACAAGTTCTTCACAGCCTCTCATCCCTAGCTTTTTTGAGTCACTCGTCCACTTGTCACTTGAGTGTTGTTCTTCGTACTCCCCATACGCTTCTTCAGCCCTTCAATTTCTTAGATACGTCTTGAAGCCATTTTGCACAAGACTTGGCGGATAGGACCACTTACTCCCTCCAGCTAACTCAGGCTCACTCTCGGACATTGCTCATTCTGACTCTGGTACGTCACGAGATGGTGGACGCAGTCTTGCTTTCCCATGCTGCACCAGTATCGTCCACCAGCCAGGCGATTAGTCCTCATCGGCGGGGAGTTAAAGGCCCTCGTAACCCACAGCAGAGTGATGGTTACATCCGCAGGCATCTCCCAGATGTAATCGGAGCTGTGGGCCAGCAACTTGCAGGAGATCCGGAGATTGTTACCCATAGTTTCTTGCTGAATTTTATGAGCAGGAACGTTTGTTGTTTGGTCGGGAAAAGTCAGGTCGCAAAGCTTCACCCCAAAAGCAGTCGACCAGTAAGCCGCGAGACGTGAAAGGAAGAGAGCCACGGTGGACGTGGAAGGAGCCACTACCTAAAAAAAAAACGTGGTTCCTGAAAAAAAAAACCATCCCCCACATTTTTTAATCATCTTTTTCGGGGGTTATGACTTGTTTGATGTTTTTCCTGGGTTTTATCGAGTTTTACCACTGTTTAACAAAACCCTTTGCTAATGAACATTTATTTATAAGGAAAGGGTTTTGTTAAGGAGTACTATTGCCTGACAAGTACTATTGGTGTATCTATAAAACACCGATAATCTAAAACAGAAGGCCGATTAGCCTTGATAAAACCCAGAAAAAAAATGCCATACAGCCCGAAAAAACGTACAAAACCAATGTGGGTTGTTTTTTTTAAAAGGAAAACTCTTTTTTTTTACCCTTAGATGATGTGACCTCTCCAGGCTAAATACAAGCGCTCAAGTTTTTTTTTACTAAACGCCTTGATCAGTTACTTTTGGTAATTATACATAATTCACTGAACAAAGAAAAACATTATTACCATGGAATTCACAGCTATGAAGGTATACACAAATAAAAAAAATGATTGGATTTCACAGGAACGAAACGAACTATAATTTGAACTCCATTTACAAGGAACTGGGATTGTTTTTATTCTTTGGTAATATTAGGAAATGAATACAACTTTTGTATATGCTAACTGCTGCTTACTTTTAGCATCTAGCCACGGACTGGGCGACTTTTTTTTTATAGGTAGGTAAAAAATAGGTGAAAAAAAAACATTGTTGAGTTTTCTTGCTTTTTTTTCAGATGGGTTGGGATTTTTCCGGTAAACCCTGCCTCAACTCAATGAAATGTAAGTCCACAATGAGGGCTTACCAAACCTCGCATATTTTTAATGCATGATTTTTGACTGCTTTGGAATTGTGTTTCCTTTAGTGCTATTTGCTAGGCAGTGCCCGAGTCGTAGTTCATACAGTATTGAGGAGAAAATTTCAAGGACTCGCAACAACCAAATTCATGGACCTTTTTCGCAAAAAAAAAACCACATTATTTCTTCCGAAGGTCATCACTACTAATTTCACACCAAGTTCTACATCAACATCCTCGCTCGAGTTCTTCTTCCTTTTATGATAAAGCAGTTTTTCTTACAGCACAAGCACATGAATTCGCGATTTCATTTCCAGGAAACATCGGCTGTAAAATTGGTTACGTCCCGTTTCGCTTAACTCCGTTTTGCCAAAAAGAAAGCAGATTGAAAGCTTTCGCCTTGAGGCCAAATGCCATTTCGCCAAATACCGTTCCCGAAATTTTAGGCACACGAAATTTAATACATTATTCTTGTGAACAGGTCAAATACTTATAGACATATCCCCGTTTCCGCAGAACCTCGTTTCGCAGAATAATATTTTCAAATTAGGTGCCTCGCTTGCGCTACCGTGCTCGCTGCAGCTAAACATATAACATCAGAAACCGCAACTAAGTGCAAATTCCTGACAATTAGGCCAACATCTTTAACTTGTGCAATGTGCATATTATTTTGATTCTGTAAAACGGGAATTTCCGTTTGGGAAAGGGTAACCATCATGTGTGTAACTAACTATTCTTAAGAGAACCTTGGCATTGATCTAGTGACGACCAAGCAGTCCCAACAATATTTAAAGTTCACGTTTTTCCTTCAGTTTCCAAAACGCATATAAATCAATTACTTTTTTTCTGCTATGGGTTGCCTCTGTTACTGTTTGCCTTTTATAAACCTATATACATAGGAATAAGGTTTTCGTTTACCTACTATTTTGTCAAATTAGATTTTGCATACTAACAGGATTTGACGAAACGGGATTTGCCCTTTAGTCAAAAGCTTTTAATCTGCTTTCTTTTTGGCAAAACGGGATTTGGCGAAACTGGACTTCACCCTAAAACCACCAAAGTCCCCACTGATACAAGGCAGTTCTCGGAGCAGATTCAAGCACTTTCAAGGATGAAAACAAAAATTTTCCTAAAATTCCAGGCTTTTCAATGCCTTGCAATCCTCAACGTCAAAATCAAGCACTTACCAAAGGTTTTCAAGGCATTGTGCAGGATTTGTGCTTTATTTTTCTGCTACATGGATTTCAGATACACGTCGACGTAAAGTATACACACTCGGTATACACAGAAATTTAAAATGGCAAAAAATATGGTATGCTTTCATTGGTAGCCAGGTAAAAAGAAGAAAGATAACGCCTAAACTGTTGCAGCGAGAGAAAGATTAACTAAAGTCCAGACCTTGGCCCCATTGTCGGGGTTCTTTGAGGAAGGAAAGAGTACAAGGTTTTGCCTGTGGGTCAAGTCGGGGCCCAAACACCAAAAGCGGTGTTCGGGGTCCAGTGTGGAACCGGTATTAGTGAAGTGGGTGTGCTTGGATTTGTAGTACATGTTGAAGATTGGGATTTACTGTTTTAATTTTTTTTTTAAGTAATGGTTTCTTCTTTCACTCTCCAGTATGGCTCGATTTTGCAACATTACTTCAGCGTATGTAAATGTTGCAAAGGCTGCTTCGCGCAGGATGCTCGTATGTCGTTTTAATGGGAGAAATAGTTAAAAAAATTAATTTAATTATTGCTAAGTGTAGCTGTCGTCTATGCAAGCTGGTTGCAAAACAAGGCGGCAGTGGTTACCATTCGTATGGCAAGATGGTTGGCTTCCCTGCTACACATAAGGCCAAATGGAAAACTGGAACGCAAGAGGAACACTGATACACGCCTTGCTGATACGCTATCGCTTCGATTCTAACAACGACCATGGATAGTGTGCTAACATATACAGTAAGTCCAGGCAACTCTCAACCTGCGACTGCTTGCTCGTACCGTAGCACGGTCACCTGACTTCGTTCGCACTCTTACACCACTTCTACACTGGACCCCGAGCACCGCGTTTGGAGTCTGGGCCTCGAATTGTACCAATAGGCAAAACCCAACACCCTTCCATCCGTACCCCTATCCACGCTGAACCCCCAACATCGCGGCCAAGGTCAAGACTTAATATCCCTTTCACACTGCACAAACCCGCCCCGGGCCCGAGCCTGACCTTTTCACACTGGACTCCAACTCTGGTCCGGGCCCGATGGAGACTTTTAAGTCCTACTCACTCGAAGTCGGGGCTTCAGACGCCGACTTCGACCCCGTGTTTCAGTGTAGATAGGGTCAGAGAGCAGGCCCGTGCTTTAGGGAAACGTTTTGACTCTTCGACTGCTGATAAGCAATAGCAAAATAAGCAGGAGGAGGGGAGAAGAGAAAGAAACAAAGACAGCGCCGAAACTGTTGTAGCTAGAAGAAGATTAGCGAAAGTCCGGACCTTGGGCGCGATGCCGGGGTTCGTTCTAGAAGGAAGAGTGTCGGGTTTTACCTGTGGGTACGAGTCGGGGATTGAACACCAAAAGCGGGGTTCGGGATCCATTGTGGAAGCGGTATAAGTTAATTTTTCTGCAGCTACAACATTTTCGACGCTATTGTTGTTACTTTCTCCCTCCCTCCTCCTGCATTTATCTCGCTATTGCTTATCAGCACTCTAATACCCCTTTCACGCAGGGGAAAAATTCTGGACCCGCCCCAGGCTCGAGTCTGACCTTTCACACTAGACTCCGACTCGGGTCTGGCCTGACCATGACTTTCAAGTCCTGCTCGAAGACGGGACTTGAGATGCTGACTGCGAGTTTCAGGGTCGCAGCGTGGGCCCGCGCTTTAGAGAAACATTTAAACTCTTGCAGTGCTGCTAAGTAATAACGAGATATAGGGAAAGTAGACGGAGGGGTCGGGAGAGGGAGGGGAGAACGGAACAACGACAGCGCCGAAAATATTGTAGAGAGCAAAAGATGAACAAAACTCTGGACCTTGGCCGCGATGTCGGGGTTCAGTGTGGAAAGGAGTATGGAAGGAAGGATGTCTGGTTGTGCCTGTGGGTACAAGTTGGGGGTCCAGTGTGGAAGAGGTAATAGAGTTAAACGTTTCCATAAAGCGTGGCCCCGCACTCCGACCCTTTCGACACAGAAGCACACGGTCGAAGTCGGGGTCTGAAGTCCCAACTTCGAGCAGGACTTGAAAGTTGGGGGTCGGGGCCGGACCCGAGTCGTAGTCTGGGGCGGATCCAGTGGAAGGGGTATTAGTGCCCTGCACGGTAGTAAAGCTTATCGTTAGTTTACGAACAATTCTGCAATTCTGCGTCGATAGCAAGCACTAAAGAAAAGTAATCGTAGATGACTTAAAAGGACATACTTTCTCACTATATTTGAGCATCCTGCGTAAAATAGCTTTGGCAACATTTTCATAGGTTAAAGTGAATGTAGCAAAATCGTTTCTCCCGAGGGAAAAAATTGGAAAATGAATGTCTTTGCAACGCTTGACAAGCTTCTGAAATAATGTTTCAAAACTGAGCCAGACAGGAACGCCAACCGGGAGAATGTTCCTTTAAGATTTAAAATGAACTGTAAAATTAATTGAGAAAAAAAGTTAGATGATTAATTGATACGGTAGCATGCACAGACCCCCGAGAGAGCAGGGGCAACTTTTAGCAAAAGGGCAGTTATTGTTTTTCTGGGGGACTTTTTTTTCCCCTTTGCTATCACTTTTACCCTTTTCTTAGCTTTTTTGTCCCCCTTTTTTTTTTAGCTTTGTCAGGAACTACTAAATTCCAAAAAGGGAATTTTTCTACATCGTGCAATGTTTAAAACAATGCAAAACTATCAATCTGGCGATTTAGAGGTCCCTAACCCCTGAACCAAACAAAAAATAATTATCCAGTAGACAGTAATTAAAAAAAAATCAGCGTTACTCACGCCGTTTTTTACAACAAGAAAACGTTAAGCTGCGTCACTAACAGTGATTTTATGTTGTTAGGCGACCAAAGTCTCCCGATCAAGCAAGTTTCAGCGTCTTCTGTGGCATTGTTATTTATCCTCAGAAAGCTGAAAACAGCCGAACTACCTTAGCTACACGTGCCTAGTGGTCACCATGCTCATATATATATATTTTATCTGAATGTTATCGTTCTTGGCGGTCAACACACTAGCGTGTTTCTTAATCTATCTTCAGCATTTACTGGGGCTGGATAAATATAAATATGCTTCCCCCCGCCTCCGCCCCCCAACCTCCCCTCAAAAGCAAATTATCCAAAGAAAACAAGTAGCAATCTACAGTGACTGAGGCGTTTGCAGTTAGGAAAGGACAAGGTCGATTTAAAGCATGGTCTACAAACTTTTTTCGTATCGAGATTTACTGCAGTATGACAACTGACGATAACGTTTGATCATAGACGCACCCTACCTCTTCCAAACATACACGGGGCTCTGGCGGTAGCTGCGGCTACTAAAGCCTTTGCTAATGCTTTGCGGGGTGTTAGTATACAATATGAGGGGTACCACCAGTGCGTCGAGTAGGCTTGGAAGAGGTAATGTGCGATATCTAGTTTCATTAACTTCGTGAATGCATGTTGGCAGAACCAACACTTATGATGGAGTACTGGGATTTGAACAGCTGAAAGTGCAACTTTTGAAACCTAGAACTGAATTTTCCTCAGTAGTCTGGTACATTTTTTTTTTTTTTTACCAACACCCTACTCGTACACTTCGGGACTTGCCCATCACTACTTCATGAAAAGGAGTCTCGAAAAATCCATGAGTTCCCCGACTCGCATTGTCTTCTTTCCCCTTTCCAGCAGTACAGAAAGACTGGTCTCTCTAAGATCCATGTCCAGAGCAGTTTGCATAATATTATGAAGATGTTCACTTCTGGGTTATTTTTCTTCTGTTTTTAACTGTTCCGCTTTTCTTTCTGCCTTCTAAAAAAAAAATAGTAGGATACAGGTATATTTTCCCCTACGTGGTTGACGGTTCTAAGGAAGAAACACTGAAAATGAACGCTCAACAATTAACCGGTGACCCGTAGGGTTTGAACTTGGCCCTTGTTGCACACTCTGGTGACAGAAAATTAACCCAAATTTGGTAGAAGTTTGTGAAGGGAGTTGGGGGGGGGGGGGGGCCGGGTTGGAGGAGGGCTATTCAGGATATCGAATTGGAAAGATGGAAGAAGGATTTGAGAGGAAAATCGTCGAGGGAGAAGTATTGTGAAGAAAAGAGCAGATTAAGGTGGGAGAGCTGGTATGAGGGGGACTGGGGAAGTGTGCTGCTGCTTATGGCAAGGTCTGGAGCTTTGGATACTCGGGTGAAAGAGTGGAAGGCGAGGGGAGAGGATGAGGATGTCATCTGGGGAGAGCAAGAGGAAAAGGTGGAGCATGTTTTGGTAGTTTGCTGGGGGGTTGCAGGACCTCAGGGGTAGGGAGAAAGGGGGAGGAGGCCATCAGGTGGCTTCTGGGTTGGATGGAAGAGGGGGCAGGAGTCAAGGTGGGGGAACGATGCTGCTGTTGGGTTGGTGGAGTCGCAAGGGAAGTGGTAATGGTGGGGGTGGGGCATGGTTTTTGGTGTTTTTGTGTTGGAGGGCTAAGTGGCTTCAGCCGCACCCTGTCGCCAAAAGGAGAGCCAATATCATCATCATCATCAGCTTATTTAGGCTAGGCTGCTTTTGAATCCGATTTCAGCCGTTCTTTTCACGTTTATGGATATTCGAAGGTTGCCAGAAATAGAAAGAAGCAAGTATTCCAGGCATGCTGCCACCTGCTGATGAGGAACAAATGTGAAAAATATGAATAATTGCCAGAGGTAAAAAAAATAAATGTGAAAAATAGGAGTGTTGGTGTGGAAAAAACACAAACGTAAAAAAAAAAACAGTCAAATTATCCGCCCCAATTTTGGGCCCGGAATTACGTAGGCATCTCTGTGGTTAGCACACGAAAAAAATCGGTTGGTTTACGCTTTCGTTCTATTGAGTGAGATTACATAGAAACAACAATGGTTGCTGGAAAAGAAAAATTTGTATTAAAGAATTGTGAAAACTGGTGTGATAGGCTATATGAGACGAAGATCCAGTGATACGAAGCTGAAAAGTAGGTATAAAAAATGCAAAAAAATGAAAAGCAGGCATGTGAAAATGTAGAATAAAGATGAAAACAGGGTGGCGTTCAAAAACGTGTGATGAAATTCCCTGACTTTTCCTGGTTTTGCAGACCAAAACTGACATATTTCCCTGATTTCTTTTTCAGTTGAAAGAAGGTGCAGTAGGACTAAAAAAAAAAATGTTTCCTAATTCAAGAAGCGAAATAGTCAAATATATAACGTCCTTTTCAACTGCAAGGTTATCTCTGGAGGGAGAGATGGACAATTTTTGCTAGCAACAGTCGACATGAACCACGAGTACATATCGGGATATAGAGTGGGTTTCAGAATAAAAATGAAAAATTTATTAATTTTCCTTTATACAGGGGAAGATTTCGGAATATATTTAAAAAAAAAATCCCTGACTTTTCGTACAAAATTAACAAATTTCCTGATTTTCCGCGGAATTTTCCAGAGTTGGCAAATTCCCGAGTGTTCCTGTTTTTCCAGGTAGAACGCCACCCTGGAATGTGTAAAAAAAAAAACAGCTGGTACTCCCAGCAGCGCCCCTGGTGTTCAGATAAGTTTTTTTTCTTTAAACTTCGCGCGCTTTTCCAGCCCTCCTATTTCAATTTCTTTCCAGTACTTTCTCCAGCATGAGTAAAAACATAAAAATTACTGAAGCGTATTTCGCGTCAGTCGAATCGAACACGCCTTAGCGATATATACAAAACATTTCCCGCCCCTTTCAGTTTTCCTTTCTTGCCGCCAGGTGCACTTTTAAGCCACAAAGAAGGGCGTGGTGCTACGGGGTTTCTTACCTTGTTACACGGGCTCTCACCGCCTAATGTTGTGTCCCGGCGCATGACGTCACCAAAATAGTGCCAATATAAGACAGGCATGGATTCAAGCTACTGAATATAAAACAAATATAAATAATCAGGTCGCTACATATTAAAAATAAGAATATTTTCCGGAAAGGAGGACGCAAACGAGCTCGTAAATTTGAACATAATTTCCGACGGCGGATGTATCTTCCCGTCGCCTAGTGACAAAATGGCTCACGTGTTCGCACATCATTGCCGCTCTTCCCTTTTATTAGCGACCGGCTTTTGTCGTTCCAAGTCTTTTCCTACCTGTGCTGCGGTGCGATTTTGCTCCAAAATGTCACTCACACGAGTCTACTTCGATATGACAGCGGATGGCCAAGGTGTTGGCCGAATTGTTATGGAGGTAAGATATAGTAATCGCCATTTTTCTTCTTAATTTTGAGCCATAAATAGATCGGCGCGTCGCGTTGTTGGGTCTCAAATCGTTTGGCTCGAGTCCGCCATTACGAGTTGTTGGTTATCACTAATACCCTTGACCAAAACCCATGATTTTATCGGTGTTTTTGCAGCGTGTTAATCGTAATTTTGTGTTTTTTAGATCCGCTTGAGTGCTGGTAAGTTTGTAAAACACTGAATTGAGGCGTGAGATTTATTTCCCGTGTAGTTTTGTTTACAAGTTGCGAGGTTTGAGGGTGGTTGTGAGGTTCACCATAACGATCTTTCCGCCATTTTGTTGGGCCGCCGCCTCTTGACACAACACGTGTCGTTTTCTTGTGCTTTTTGAGCCTTTCTGGCTTGGCAGCTTTACAAGCTGTCAAACTAATGCTGGGAACACGTGCTCGAAACATCCAAGAAGGTTAAATTACGGTTTTGAATGTGATTTGGGTGCGGTAAATGCCGAATTTTGACATTAAAAATGAAATCGGAAGACGCCGGTAAGGCAGTACTTTTCCGTTGTGTGGATTTCAAGGTCGCTGCAGTGTAGCACTGAACGACTTGGCCTTATCTTAGCAAACCTGATAATTTATCTCCTTAAAAGATTAAAGTTATATAAGGTATTGTTTAGAGAAGCGGATAGCTTAAACAAATATTTAAGGTACCGTGAAGTTATTTCTTTGCAAATGGTGAGTGGGAAGCGCACAAGTCCCCCGAGTCCTTAAATTAATTGGAAAATTCCGAGGCTAGCCAGGCCGAACAATGAAACCTGTTAAATAAAGCACTTTGGTTGGTTCACTGCTCGGCTTAGCCTAGTAGTTCAAGGACAGACTGAATATCACGACGTCACTAAAGAAAACGCTAATTCCATTTTTTTAGGTTTTTTCTTCCAAACCACTCGCATTTCCTCAATTTTTAAGTTAAATTTCAATGTTGGACCAACTTATCTAAGTACAACCTATTTTCTGGATGGACAATCTCTTCCTGAGGTTGATGAGGTGAGAGACCTTGGTGTCTGGTTTTGTGCAGATTTGAAATTTAGTCTACACTGCACAAAAATGGCTGCAACAGCTTTCAAACGTATGGCCGTAGTTAATCGTTGTTTCTCCACTGGGGATCTTGAGCTTCGGGTGTGGCCATTCAGGGTGTTTGTGCGCCCAATTTTGGAGTATGCCAGCCCAGTTTGGTCTCCGTCGCTACTACGGGATATCGACCGTATAGAGTCGGTTCACGAAGTCCCTGCCGGGCCTGAAGAATGTCCCATACATTGAGCGTCTTAGAATTGCTAATCTTGAATTACTCGAGCTGCGGCGACTGCGGATCGACCTCGTCTTGACCTTCAAAATAGTGCATGGATTTCTGCCGTTGGCACTTCCATTCTTCGAGCTCAATCATGTGAATTTCACAAGAGGTCACTCGTTCAAGCTCAAACTGTTGTCAGCACGCTTGAATTGTAGAAGTGGTTTCTTCTGTGCGAGTGGTTAAGGTATGGAACTCACTTCTGGAGTCGGTTGTTTCTTCAACTACTGTTCAGGGCTTTCACAGGCTTCTCACCGAAGTGAATCTAGAAAAATTCTTGCAGCGTCACCCACGGGAACTCTAATTCTGGGTCTTGTTTGTCCCAAATTGTTCTTTAGTTTTATCATTATTCCTACCTTTTTAATGTTTGACAAATGGCTTATACTACCATGCTTACATTTATTCGTATTTTACAACTTTGAGTTTTACTTTTCATCCTGCACTATTACCCCTCTAGTTCACATTTCTAATGACACCCCTTTTAGGTTGGCTATCAGACCCGCTAGGGCCCTTGCCTTTCCTGTTGCTCCTGCAACGAACTTCCTTATATTATTATATTATAATTACTAAAACTCCCCGGAAACATCTCGAACACGGAAATTACCCATCGCCCTCACTTTCAAAAACTGATACTGTCTGTATCTTGGAAATTTCCATTGTTTATCAACTCTTAAGGCACGGTCAAGAAAAATGAGTTCTCTAGTTTCGTTCTCGTTATTTTTCTTCTGCTTGCTGGGAAAAAAAAGTTGGGTTCACGGCCCCCGTTTTTCTTGATCGTGCCTGATGAAGATTGTTGATAAACTATCGAAAATTTGCAAGATACAAACAGTATCCTGTTTTAAAGTGAGCGTGGTGAGTAATTTGTGTTCGAGACAAATTTCGTTACCAAACAGGATATGCAGGTCAACCAAATGAGTACTGCCTAATAGTACAATACAGGCTTCCGTAGTCTTAAAAGCTATTTTTCAGGCTCTCTGGTCCTGTTGGTGGGATCCAGGTTTGAAAGACTACCAGTAAATTTGTTAAAACCTCACGATGCCTGATCAACTCTAAAACTAATCTTATTTTCCTATTAGCTATCAGTGTTTGCTGGGATCCATACTGCACAACTTTGGTCCCGGTAACGCTTCCCATGATAGGCTTGAAAGTTACTTGCCAACCGAGCTAGACATAAGAATTTATACTTTTTCCACTTAAACCAGTATTGTGATAACACAATCAGTTGTCACTAAATTTTCGGAGATGTTCTGATCTTTCCTTCTTCCAAGTGCTAACTAGCGACGGTACTCGAAAACTACTTGTCCTGGGTTGTCTCGTGAGCAGACCACTGATTTTTTTTATGTACCAGTCTCATCTGGCTCGCTGCTTCCATTCGTCTTCCAGTTTCTTGACCAGCCTCCGAAGCACTAAACTATCTATATCTCTGTATGTTGTGCCCGTTTGGTTCATAAGTGCATCCGAGGCTAGCCAAGAAGCTGGAAGACGAATTAATGGAAGCAGCAAGCCAGACTATACATAAAGATCAGAGGTGTGTACACATGCCATTTTTAAAAACCCTGGTCGACGTAGTTTTAAAGTATCGTTGCTAGTTAATGCTCAGAAGGATATCGGAATATCAACTACACTTTAGTGAAACAACTGATTGTGCATTCACAATACTGCTTCAAGTGGTGGAAAGTCTCAGGAATAAAAATCGAAAGACAAGAAATGATGGGAAGAAATACAAGGGAAGCAGTGTATAGGGTGCCATGCAAGGACTGCGGTGCCGTTTACATCGGAGAGACAAGAAAAGGGGTAATGTTCGTAATAAAGTTGAAGATAACTTGCATAGCAGTCAATTGCATGGCGACTGAGCACGAGATTGACTGGAAGCAGACGAAGACACTGATTAGGTCAAATTCCACAAGAGATCCACATCTCGGGTGTCTTGAATCTATTGCAATTCAAGAGCATGAGAAGAAAAATGTGCAATTGATGAACATTCAAGGCCCTTCATTTCCTAAAGTGAAGCATTTAGTGAGCAACAATCTGGCTGGCCGACTTCATTGTCAGTGGAGAATAGGAACGAACGATCTAGGCCCGCAGCACAAATACAGGAGGCAACATTGCCAGTCAAATTATAATGCGATAGTTCGTTGAACTGAGTGGAAAATGTAGAAAGTCCAAACTATTTCCTTGAGGCCCGAAGAAGATAGCAGCCCAAGCTAGCGAAAATTCGCAGGACAAAGCTGTTTTGATTGTGAAAGTGTGCGGTAATTTTTTTCCGGAATTTTTCCTAGTTTGTTGACATGATGGAAAGTGTTTAAATTCTCATAATGTCGATGTATTTCCACTGTAGTAGGCGGTTGCCAATTTTCAACCAGACCTAATTTTTTATGCGCTTATTTTCCCCCTACCTGGCCAGGGTGGCGTTCTACCTGGAAAACTGGCAAAATTCGGGAATTTGTCAAGTCGATGGAAAAATCTGGCAATTTGATACACACAAAGTCAGAGAATTTCAATATTTTCTGGAAAGTCTTTATCTTCAAAGAATAGCTAAATTGGATTTCACTCTTGCAAAATTCACTTTATTTTAGTAAAATTCCATATCATTTTTATTTTATTTATGATAATGATAAATCTCCTTAGGCCGAAGTAATATTGGATGGCCGTTAAGTGTCAAGTGCATTTCTAGTTTTGTTCAGATTATGGCTTCATGCTGTTTACAAATACCAGTTATGGCAATACGAGGTTTGATTTAGCAAAACAATGTGGTGCAGTTATGGCAATTTTATTGAAATATGGGGGGGGGGGGGGGAATTTTTTCTCCTGAACTGCAATTGATCCGGGGGGGGGGGGGGGTGAGTATTGGTTTGGAAAACCGGGACATTTGTTGATGCGTATATGGAAAATCTTCCGTAACGTGGTTACCAGGACGGTTGAGGGACCAGAGGGACGGTCAAGGGAGAAAATTGACGTTAAAATGGTAACTACTGTATGAAGCTGCGACGCTTTGGGCAAGTTTCCGGGACACTTCAGGTTGGTTACCGGGACGCCATGGCATATTTTCCATACACGCCTTGATGTTTTGAATTGAATGCCACCCTGCTGGCTATTACTTTGCTAACTTTTTTTTCTCTAATTTCAGCTTCGCTGTGATGTGGTTCCAAAAACAGCAGGTATGATCACTGAGCAGTGGGTAACTACAACCCTCTCTGTCTATTGCCACTTTGTGAATAAAATCACTGTTGGAAGCTTAAATGTTAGCCCTACCTGCTTATGTCCTTCAGATAAAATGCCAAAATGTGGGTCCAAGTGTTTTTACTGAGGGTGCCAGCTTTCAACAGTCCTGGAGTTTTTTAAGTTTGAATTTGCATCTTGGGTATATGCATCTTAAGATTAAACCGCTGGCTAAAGGCGTGCATGCAAAATCTACCATATCCTGGTATCTGGGATACCCGACAAAATCGGTCGTCAGACAAAATCTGACAAATCGTGTACTGTAATTTGTTGCCACTTTCACCTAAAAACGTGCTTTTCAGACAATTATACATTCTGATCAATTTTACATTCTCGATACCGGACACTTGGGTACATTTTGCATGTATGGCTAAAGGTTCTGTCGTTGTAGATGATTAAAATTAAAGGTATAGTGAAACGCCGTTTAATATTGAAAATGCTTTACTTGCTGCCCAAATGGTACAAAGGCTTATTTACGGGGGAAATCCGTACGAAAATGCATGGAGATCTAGCAAATTTTCGATAGTCAAATGATTGATTTTAATCTTGGAATCTTTTGAAATTGTGCGTATAAGTGCTTCGTTAGGGGCTTTTAAATTTCAAAGCAAGCATCTAGATATTTTAAAATTTTCTAACCTTTTTAATTCAAAATGAGCAACCTTTGACAGTATCTGAGCTCCACTTTTCACCTTCAAATTGCATTACTAATTGTAAGCTAGATTTGGATATCGGTGTGTGGACTACCGATAGGCCAACATACGTACGAGCATTGACTGCCTTGCCCTTCTGCATTCCAGATTGGACTATTGGCACCAGTTGCCAGTCCCCGTCTAACACACCAATTCAAAACCACCTCTTGTACATTGTTATTTGACTAAATGTAAATTTCGTTTCTTTTGTCTTAGTGCAGGTAAATATAAGTATATACTAATCAGTGAGGGGGGGGGGTGGTGTGGTTTTTTCGTGATATCTATTTGGAGTATTAAACTAGAAACTAGTTTTTGGTAGCCAGCTATACAGTAAAACCTCAGTTATCCGAACACCCTGATTATCCGAACTGCCCTTGGCGAAGAAAACCCGCAAACTCCGACCTCCGAGTAGGTCTAAAAAAATATCAATTCTTGCTGAACCCAGTCAATCTTGGAATGCTAAGAGCAACTGGTTATTCTTCCACAGTATTTTTTACCAACTCCGAAATCTTTTTTTTTTATATTTTTATTACCGGGCAAGTAAAGTTGTTACATGGCCTCAAATATTGCCGATCGTCGATAGCGCTCCGGCAATCTGTCGCGATCCGCCATCGTCGTCTCCTAGCCGGCCATTCACAAAGAACGCGCTCACGTTAGTTCCAATGAGGCGACCTTGACTCGCTTCGCGTGATGTCATATTATGACTGGCCCCAATGCCACGTGCTACAAATGAACCAATCGTCGCTCGCGAGTCACGATGCTACAGAACGCGCCAATGGCTGGTTGAAACGGAGCAGTTAATTGGAGGAAAAGGCAGTGACGTTGATGGCAGCGGGAAAGGGGATTTCCCCGGGATTCCCAGATTGGAAACGCGACAAGATGGCGGCCGAACAATGCTTGTTTAATGAATTAGCCGCCGTTCGCTTGAACCAAGCGCTATTTTCTTCACACAGAAGCAATTTCACGTTAGTTTTGACGATGTAAAAATACTAATTCAGGTACAAATATATATTATGATTAGGCCTACCGCAAGAATTACTGCCTGCATAGAATGATTTATACCAAATCAACGTTGATCGTTCGTAGGGATTTTTGTATTATTTTTTTTGAATTATTTACGACACTACCATTTATTTTAATCGATTAAACTACTTATTAAAATAGTACAATTGCAATCAATTACTTAATTGAATGGCAATCATGAAAATATGAATAAAGGTTGTTATAGGTAAATAATACCGGTTTTGCCCGTAATTTTTCCCTTGCATGCAGTACGGCTGGTTTATTAACATTCGGATTATCCGAATTTTCGATTATCCGAACTACCGTTGGTCCCAATTAGTTCGGATAATCGAGGTTTTACTGTAATGATGACTCGCTATGTATGTTGCGACAATTAACGGTTTTTTACATTTGTTACAGAAAATTTCCGTGCTTTGTGTACGGGCGAAAAAGGTTTCGGTTACAAGGGCAGCACGTTCCACCGCGTCATTCCCAACTTCATGTGTCAAGGTGGAGATTTCACCAACCACAATGGAACTGGTGGCAAATCCATTTATGGAGCAAAGTTTGAAGATGAAAACTTTGCTCTAAAGCACACGGGACCTGGTAAGTTGACTAAGAGCTATTGTGGGTATAATAACACGGAGTTTGGAATTTTTTGATAAAAACTGCATAGCAGAAATGAGACAAAATGTAAATTTGCGTAGCAACATTGGATTAGTTGCCGATATTTTGAGGTATCGAAACTTTTTGCCGAAATGTCGATAACTGGGAACTGTTCAAAGATAACGTGCAGTTTGCGGCATTTTACACAGGGAATCGCCAAATCCAAGAATCTATCCAGGCCCCACCCTGATTAGTGGATTATAGATGCCACATTCAGGGCTCCCACTTTTCATAAAAATTTTGAATTTTAACTGAATGTCACAAATCTGTTGCTTCCGCCATAAATTATGAATTTACGAATTGTGTCAAAAGTAACCTTGCAGACTAATGCAGACCTTGCACAATACAAATATTCTAGGATAACACTAACGTAACGCTCTACTAAATCAATAAAAAAACGCAATTGATGTTTCTTGTTTGCCAAACATATTAACCTGATAATTTAGCATTACATTGTCCTCAATTTAATGTCTCCCTGGAGGTTTTTTTGGTTAGTAGCCGCCTGCTTGCATGACCCACTGCGCATGCACAGCCCTCTATTATAAGCGAGAACGTGGTCGGTCTGCATTCATTTTCCTCCAGAGGTTCCTACGCGTCACCTCTTCTCCCGATTTTCGACCAGGAATTTGGATTTTTTCTTTCGCTCCATCTCCTTGCGATGGAAGCCGCTCATCGCTCCGGCCTCATATGCTGTGCTCTCTCCTGCTGCTACTCCGACCGCGGCGCGCCTGGCTTGGACTGGGATGATCATGTCAACGACTAAGACTATTCCCCGTGGTAGGATGGCCAACGCACTCCGCCACCTCACGGTCTTGGAAGAGGACTTACGGCAAGCCAATGCGATTTTCCGGAACGCCAAAAGGAAACTCCGCCAGGCCTCGTCCCAGATTGGCCTTTCTACCACCAACTCTCCACTCGATCTCTCGTCCAAATCATCACGCAGAGAACGCGGTGTAACTTCTAGTGAAGCCTCCAAACTTGTTGACTCCGTTTTTTTTGCCACTATGCTGAAACTACACCAATGCCCCCTCCGTCGTGTGCCTCCTTTGCACGTAGTGTTGCACGGTATTAAGTTTTTGCAGTACGGTACGGTTCTAAAAACGGCGGTCTAGGGTAATTTACGAAATAATTTAGCGTATTATCCACTTGAGCACAAAAGAAGCAAATATGGCATCGACAGCGCAAACACGCTGGGACACGCTTGTTACTGAAGAGCTGCTTCCCCCACCCCCTTCCAAAATGTGGGCACTTTATCTGCCTAGCAGTGGAATCTGATTTCACTCTCGTGCAAATTTCACACCTCCGTATCGGCGTCTATTTGTGCGAATTTAGTTTAAAAGAAATGCTGCCATCAAAAAGAGTAAAGCTGGTTCGTGAATGGTCGTCAGCATCACGGTAATACCGCTGCTACGGTATACCATGATGCTAAAAAAGGAACGATACCGTGAGTACCGATTTACCGTGCAACACTATTTGCACGCTGTGCCAACACGCATGATTGGGTTGCGTCTTGAGTCGTGAAAGCCATAAACGCCTTTCTGCCGCATTGCAGCAAGCCCATACCACTCAGACGCCTGCTGCGAAACTCGTTTCCCGGTCGACAATGCTAACGACCCGACTTCCTTTGGCGTCTCTTCTCAAAGCAGTAGAAGACGCCCCAGTGATAAACAGACCACAAAACTAGCTTTGGATTCACCCTACGTGACAAGGACGCCAAATCTCGTAGCCTTTTGGGTCAACAACCTTGCTCACCTGTCTGCTCCGGAATGGCGACTCACTCCTGGGCAAGGGTGGGCCTATATTACTCGACATGGAACCCTCGGCGCCTCGGCCCGGCCGTGAGTCAAGCTTTTTTCGTTCCTTAGGTGACGCTGCCACCAACCCCAAGAATTTCGGCACCGTGGAAGAGTTCCTTTGCAGTGAAGTCAACTAGATTTCGAGTCTGCCCTCACCATCCCCAAAAGAGTCGCAGTTCCATTTGTCCTTTTCGACAACGACAAATGTTTACGCTTGAGCCTGCGTGCCGCATTACAAGCCGACGGTTCTGAACACAGCAGTCAACGCACTCTGCGAGAAACTATCAGCCGATGCTAGCCCCGAAGAGATTTGCAATCTTTCTTCCCTCATCGCTCAACTATTCCAAAAAGCAAGCTTTGCCACTTACCACTCCCTAAACTGGCGTTATTTGACAACACGCTTCTATTGAGGGAAGCAGCTCTTGCATCCGCCAACAACCTCAACGAGTCCATTAGACACCGGCTATGTAACCAGCCGCTTCACGAGTCCGATACTTTTCCGTGGACTGATCCAGACTCTTGCGCCTCATCTTGACATCTTGCACAAGCCCAAACCATTTTGCCAGGACAAAATGCCCTTTTGCTCATCCAAGTCTAACAGACACCAGCACACTCGCTCTCCTCCCGAAGACTCCTGCAGAAACTTCACGAAGCGACAGTTCAACCAACAAAACATTGTTAATAGAATTACTGTGAAATTCAAATTTAACTCAAATGTCGACCTGAACAGCCTCGCTCCCGTTCCAGCTAACTTAACAACCAGAAATGGGCCGCAGCCGCTACTCTCGCCCGGCGGTCGTAGTTCCCACTGCAAGACTGTCCCCGACTCCTGCTTCCCCGTCGGCGCAAGACTCCCACTTCTACCTGGCTTGGAAGAACTTTTCGATCATCAAGGAGGGTTTTTGCCCCACCTTCCTCTCGAAACCACGTCTTGCCAACAGCCCTCTGTGGAACTACGTCTCCAGTCTCACATTCCCTTTCGTCCGAAATTTCACTTCTGGCAAAATAAGCAAACTCCAAAACCCAGGGCCGGGTTTTCACACCGCCATCTTCGCCCGTCCGAAAAAAACAGGTCAAAGACACGTCGTCAACATGAAACCACTAAACAAGTCTGCAATCCCCATTTCAAAATGGAGACACTGGAATCCATCTGCCTCTCCTTCAAACAGAACGACTGGACAATTTCCATAGATCGAGAGGATACATACCTTCATGTTCCAATTCACCCATCCTCAACGAAATTCTTCCGGTTCATCTATGACTGCCAAGTTTACAAATTCGCTGTCTACCTTTCGGTCTGAATGTAGCTCCAAGAATTTTCACCATGGTCTTGAAACCAATCCTAGCTCACATTCACCAACAGCAAATCAAAGCAAGCACATACTCCACGACAAAGCCCTACACAACCAGGACCCCAGCCGTCTAAACAAAACAGGGACACCACAATCTCGTAAGCCAGCTGGAATTCGGCGTAAACCACTCGAATCACGCCTCACTCAACAGAAATTCACGTTCCTAGGTGCCTCATTCAATCTCTCCATTGCTCGACATCGTAGAAGATCTAAGACACATTCGCCAATTCCAAAACCACCAAACCTCCCGAGAACTAAGCTTCCTCAATGGGGAACTTCATTCTTTACGGACGATGGATGGTAAGACCTTTCCACCACCATCGAATCGACAACTGGTCGAACACTCTAACCAATCCATATCAACAGTTCCTCTTCCACAAAGACTTCCACGAAAGCCTCCTTTGGTGGACATGTCACGAACCTCACCAAGACAGATCCACTCCACGAAACTCCCTCAACCACATCTTCACCAACGCCTCAAATTATGGCTGGGGAGCCCACTTAAGGGGGCACCTAACCCTAAAAGTATTCCACACACCCCCCTCCATCAAACTCAAGATGCCACCTGAATTGCTTCAAAAGCCACCAGAGAATCAACAAACAGAATGTATGACAGCCACTGGTACAAATGGTTTCCATGTTTCACAAGGGAAATCAATCCATCTCTACCAGTACTTTTAAGATTCTTTAATAACCTTTTCGACATCGACAAACTCGTGGCTTAACGATCCTTGTCTACCGCCCAGCCCTAAACTCAGTATTCAAGGCAACAGACAAGACCTACCTTCTCGTTTACCGAATTTCTGCTCTTCTCCGCTCTTTTGAAAATGACTGCCCGACAATGAGAAGACTTGTCACAGACTGGGACTTGTCAATCGTCTTACAATCCCTAATGGAAGCCCCCCCCCCTACAAACCAATGCAAGACGGCTCCTTTCACCTCCTAACCAGGAAAACTGTGTCCCTCGTCACACTCGCAGCAAGCGCCCGCTGTTCCGAAATCCAAGTCCTATCAGCAGACCCAGCCTACTGCATCTTTGGTTCAAACTTCAGTAACCCTTCACCAAGAGCAGGATTTCGAGCCAATACTCGGAACCATCCGAACCACCAAAACCCATAGCCTTCCTAGCCCAGAAGGAACTTTCATTCAGGGAGGCTCTTAAGTTGTTCCTTGGGGTGTCCAGAGGAAAATGATATGCCCCTCGGTGAAGCTGTTGGTTTTTTGTACGGTTGGAAAGTAACTTTCCCAATTTCTGGTCTAGTGATCAGAACATCCAAAAATGGAAGGGACCCCTCCTTTTCTAAGGTGAGAGATCGGCTTCAGAGGGGCATCTTGTTTTCCTCTGGACATCCCAAAGAACAACATAAAAAGCCATCTCCCTGAATGAATTCTCACGTCTCTTCAGAAACTCCGGTGTAAACGAATTGCCACGTCACATATTCAGGAAGCAAAAGGAAGATTTATCTAACTCGGCTACCCAGGTCCCCTGAATGCGCAAATTAAAATAACGAGGAATCGCAAGAAAATGAAAAGAACGAGAAGCGAAAGTGAAATGGTGCAAAAGAGGTGAGGGATTGACCTATTTGAGAGGAGTGAGTGATAAGGTCAGAAACATGGATCTCCCAAGAAGGATTTACCAAGTCTCTTTTGATGAAAAGAAGGAAAACTCAAAATGAGAGTAAAAGTGCTGAACGAGAAATGCAAAAAATGAGATGAGCAAACCATGGGAAATGTGGCTAATACCAGAGGTCTGTATTGTGTCCCATGCTATGGGTGCTGTGTACATCGGTGAAACGAGTAAAGGAGTAAGAACGAGGATTGGCCAACACAGAAGTGACACCAGGAATAAAATGAGACAACAGCATTGCACTCCATTGCATGGGCACTGAACATAGCATTGAATGGGAGAAAACTAAAACGCTCATCAGCTCTAACACAGCGAGTGACTCCCACCTTAGGTGCCTAGAATCTATCGCCATCCACCACCACAGACCCGCATATTATACATCTAGTGGGATAAGAACTTGATTCCCTGCTCCAGTGCAAGTGGTTGGAAATGAGCAAACGAGAAAAGCAGGAACGCAGCAGCATTGATAATACCGGAGGCCACAACGTTGTTCAAGATGGTTGCAGTGTTAAAAAAAAAACCAGTAGGGGCGATGTAGAAAAGCCAATTACCTAGGATGCCTGATGAAGACGAGCATTTCAGTCGGAAATTAGCAAGGTATTGTTAATATCTGCATTTTGAAAGTGAGCGAAAATAAGTTTCACAACTTTTTACGAATGTTAACCACCTCATTGCTTGGCAGAGAACCATTTGAGCTAATGCCATCGAGCGGCGCCACATGCAAAAGTGGTATGCTTGGAAACGAAGTGTTAGTTTCACTGAAAGGTGCATGTAAAAACAATCTAGTACCAGCAAGAAAATATCAATTTTGGTCGAAATGACACTTTCCCTTATTGGCGGAAGCGACAAATATCACAAAATAGGCCATGCAACATTAATTGTACAGGTGTGTGCAGGTGTATTATATCGTGGGTCAAAATTTCTCAATCTTGGTCCACCTGCTAAAATCATTTTAACCGGCTCGAAACAAGCTTTTCAATGGAATCATTTTAATGTAAAATAAATGCATGTCTTGTACTGATTTCACAAATGTTGCAAACAAGTTATTTTTGGAAATAAAGCAGTAGGCTAAGCTAATCAATAAGAAAATCCTTGACTTAGAAAAATATTTTCTTATTGATTAACCTAATGAGTGCTTTAATTGTTCAAACAAAATTTCCAGAATTTAGCACATTGCCAAGACCTAAGCAATCGAGCTGAGTTCTCTGGGAGAATCTTTATTTTAATATTAATAGCCCAAACATTAAGTTTAATAAAAAAAAATTCAATACTAGTATAAAAAAATATAGTTGCATAGGATTGTTGCAGCCAGGATCTTTGCTTTCCAGAAATATTCTTTTATTTATGAAAATGTAAATAAAATTTTCAATTAAGTTTTTTAAAAACATTTCTTTTTATTTTTACGGAAAAGTACCATCATGCATTGCACTGTTAAAATGGATGCTCATGGTGGTTCAAGTTGCTCTAAAATGCTACTCAACAAAGACCAACATATTAAAATCTTGGCCTCCTTAAACAGTCGGCAATAACTGTTAACTTATTCTGTTCCATTTACTTGGTGCGGATTACTTTCGCAAAAAGATTCAGTTGGTAGGTGGCCATTCAAAACGTGTGAAACTGCCGCTATTGTTTAGGCTACTAAACGTTAGGCCTATCGATCAGATCCACAATGGTGGCGATTATTGAACAACTTAGTGCTTCTACTGCCAAGAATTTGCCCATTCCACTTTGAGTGACAGAAATATCGAGTAAAATGACGTCTCTCAAATGTCAACTCGTCACATCAGTATTGCAAATTTTCGATAAGTATTACCCTAAAATTAAATATTTTCAGTCCTATCTTTGTCAGGCAGCAAGAAACGTGTGAACTACCATCTACATATAGTGTGATAAAGTATATATTAGGGAGACACGCAAGGGATAAGTTGAAAGAGTAAAGCAACACATGGCGGATACCCGTAACTGTGGTTACCAGCTCCAGCATCGCAACTCACAACTTGGGCACTGCTCACAAGATGGGACACAAAACATCAACCCTCCTAGTGTCCAATTCCAAAAACGAGACACTTGAGGGAGTTAGTCAATTGCAATTGAACACGAGTTATTGGCAGGGCAACCCCTCATGAATCTCCATGGCCATCCTTTCCTGCAATTAAATACCTCCTCAGAAGATTTGGAGAACTCTCCTTTAAATGGCATCCGCAGCTTAAAGATGACTGTGGGCCTCCTAAATACAGAATGGCCACAGATGCGTCAAGTTTGAATCATTCTTGATTGAATTTGATCCATCTAGAAAGAGTTCATACAATTATGTCGACTGTAGTTCACATGTTTCTTGCTGCCTGACGAAGATAGGACTAAGAGATCAAAAATTTGCAATACTGATGTGATGAGTATTGACATTTTTTGAGTTTGGCGTCATTTGTTTACTAGTGCTTCTAGTGTATTAAAAACATCAAAAAGATTTCGGAAGCAGTAAACGATGCTGTAATGGAAGAATAACCTGTGGATGTTATTTCCGGGTCTCCTGGGTACTGAATGGTTGCTGACAAACCACAGATCTATGTAGTATCTCATTTAAAGGAATCTGCTTGTTTTGTGCCCTTACTAGGGAAATAACCTAACCTTTGGTAATCGTCGGGCTTTTACGGAAACACGAAGCTGCTTCTCGGCAGGATTTGGGAAGTTAACCCGTATTACGGCAATGAGATGAAACGTTGGATTTTTACGGAAACATGAAAATGCATCTTGGTTAATTTGGTGTATCGGCAACATAAAAAATGAGGTTAGGCCCAATGCAAAATTTTGGGTTGGTTGACAAAATGCGACGGGAGGAGAGGCTGTTGCTACGCCAAATAAGGTTGTAAACCAAACTAAAAGCGAAACACCATAAAGTAAAATTACTTTGTGCCCTTAAGATAAAATTACTTCGTAAATCAAAAGCTGAACCATAAAACGAAACCACACTGGCTTTCAGCAACAGGATATTGTGCCAAGGGTCACTCGACAGGTTCGGGCAAAACTAACTACATTGTTGCATGGTTTTGCGGGTCTGAAGTGCCGGTAATACCCCTTTAATAGTGTTAAGATTTCCAAGTGTTTAATGTAAGAAATTAATGTAAAACAAATCGAAAATTAACATCCGCTACAACTTAAGAGAAAATTAACTTATTTTTGTGTGAATTACCTGGCAACCGCCCTGATCTGGAACCGATCTAGCGCTAGCATTAAATTATCCAGATTTGGTAATACCCTGTCCGGTTGATCCCTAGGCAAGACGAAACCCAACTCCATAAGTTTCCCCTAGCTGTTGCTCTGTGCAACCTGGATCTGACAATAGCTGCAGCTGCAACTATATTCCGAAAGCCGGCTGTGTGGTGCGGCAGCCAATTGCTAACAGTTGACTAATGCTGCTAATGAGGGGGTTCCATTGTTTAATTCCCTGGGCTACACTGCACGTATAAATGTCGGTGGGGAAAATGGTAAAACCAAGTAATGGAAAGGGTTTGGGAAATGAGACCAGGTTGGGGGATTACTAATGCGTGCTGCAGCTGTGCCCAAATCATTTACTAAATAGGAAAGTAAACCAAGGCCATTGTAACCAGTAGATAGATGTCAACTTCATGACAAGTGTGTAGTTAACCTCATTGTACAGTTAAAACTAATTTCTAGTCGCACAAACCTTCAAAACAGAATTGATTCATGTCCTGGAAGAATAATGTCGCTGGAAGTTGTAAAGTTGGCATAGTTTTTTTTTGTTCTTAGGAGTGATCCACACCAGTATAGATGACTCCAGTACGAACTGAAATATCCCAACTTAGCAACTTGCATTAACACTCATCAAACCCACGATGCTGGTAACCCAATGCATTTTTTGTAGCATTGCGAGTTAATGGAACAGGGGTGCTTCCCAGTCCAACAGTCGTGTCTTGTTTCATGTTGAAAGTGGAGAGATTAGTTTCAACTAAATTATGTTACGTGATAGAAAGGGGGATCTGAAAACTAAATTTGTCAATAAATGAGAAAGGCAATTGTATAAATCAGAATGTGAATTTACGACTTGGGAGTAATGCTTGCCTTCAAAACAGGAACAACCTTCACGAATGTGAATTGTGTGGCACTCGCCATTTGGCCGGTAGACATTAAAATGCACTCGCCATTGTCCATTACCTCCTCGCCATGTAGAAACAATTTTAGCAGTTGTGCTACTACTTAATGCTTAAATATTGTTTACATTAATCTAACTCTTCAATCAACTAAAGTGGCCAGCGACATTGTTGCACACTTGGTTGGAGAGCCCTTGTAATTCTGCATCTGCACGCAATGCCTCAAACCGCATGTTTCTAGTTAAGATGGTTCCTGAGATGACAATTTAAGCATCAGGGTTTGTCAATCGGTCGCCATTTTGGCGAGTAGCTCTAAAAACCAAGTCGCCAACTGCTGAATTTTCCTTGCCGTTTGGCGAGTGGCGACCGACATTGGTGAAGGTTGAACAGGAAATAGTAAATCTTATTTCGCGAATTTTTGATATGGTGCTGCAGCCTATCAAAAATTTGTGATAAGATTTAGCATTTCCTGTTTTGAACAACTACAAAAATGAATGTGAATAAAAGCATTGTGCGTCTTTGCTAGACTGAATTCGGATCATTACGAACTCTCCCGTTAATTGTTGTGGATTTTTAAAGTTAATTTTGTTGCAGAAAACCAAGATTTAAGTGGTGAAATGTTAATTTCATTAAAATGTGTCACGTATTTAGTCGAAAAGGGATTTAATGGATGTCAACTGTTATTTCATAATTGTGACCTAGCATTTTACGGGGTGGGCGTTAATGCGAGATTTACATTTTAAACGCAGAATGTGTTCCGTCACAAGTTGTAGAACTGCCAAGAAATGTATGTTGCCAACTAGTTTTGCAGTGACTCATTCTTCGGCGTACTTTTAAATTGCAAATGTAATCAAAAGTATTGTAGATTCAATTCTGTTATTGGTAGGAATGCATGCCGTGAGGGTACAAGGATCCCCAGTTTTCAACGAATTGTACTTTTCCACCTTTTGTATAGTTTTTTGCAGAATTTTTATAATTTTTTTTTGTGTTGCAGGTGTCCTATCCATGGCTAATGCCGGCCCAAACACCAATGGGTCTCAATTTTTCGTATGCACAGTAAAAACCAGTTGGTAAGTATATTTTTTTCGTAACACCTTATAGTAAGCATAGGCTGTTTGATACAGATAATGAGATTTTCTGAGCAAAGTTTGTAGACTCTTCCGATGCTAGTGTTTGTGCTGATGCCATGGTATTGGATCGGCACGATCATTTTCAACCGATGCCAAGTATCGTTGAAAAAACACGATTACGGTTTTACAATTTTAAATCTAGTAAAAAGTTGAATAAAAGTCGAAACTAAAAAAGCTAAAACCAGCAATCAAAAGCTGGTTTTGTGAATCTTACAGGGAACCCTTACAAAAAAAAAAGCTTGGAACATTGAGCCTCTGTACCAATAAAAGGCACTCACTGACCAACTACAGGAAAAGTGGGGTTAAAACCCCCTAAAATTGTCACAAAGTTTTAAGAAAATGTACTTTTGGCGTGGTAGCCCTGCAGTTGACTGCGTAAGTAAAACATTTTTAAAAACAAGTGTTTTTGGTCAGGGATATTTGAGGAAATAAGTCGGGGAAAATCAGGGATATTCATTTTCAGATATTAGTACGAACCTTGAAGTTGCCTGGTGGTTAGTTTGTTCTGCTATGGTTTTAGCCGAAACGTCAAAGATTTGTACAGATCAAAACTTACTAAGCTTTCCTTCCAAGTTTTCGTCAGTTGAAGTCTATACCAATAACTCCTTAAAAACCGAGCAAAGAATCAAAATTAAAGACCAGGTTGCCGGTTTGATTTGCTAGTAGCTCTTTTCCTCTTTATCAGTTCAATTAATTTAGTTAATTCAGGAACGTCGGCTAAATCTTCCGTTTGGAAAGTAAGCAACAATGCTTTTCAAACCTAAATTTTCAGTGTTAATTTAATAATCAAAAATTAATTCATCAGGGAATTTAATTTGTAAATAAAAGGTATTAAAAAAACGGAATTTTGGTAAATAGGTTTTTACGACCTCTCTTACGACCTCTCATGCTAAAAGAATTTTTACGAAAAGCATCCGAAATTTGCTAAACAATGCATTGCAAACGTGTCTCTGAAAGTCGAAAATAGGTTCTCAAATAGTGTAAAATGCTTCAGCTTCTGGGGCTCTGCCCCGGACCCCGCTGGGTGGGTGAGCTTAGAGTGCGACCCCTAGCTGGATTCACTGGGCTTCTAACGTAGCACATATTTTAACAGTAAATTTTCAGTTCTCTCTTGACCCCCCCCCCCCCCAGTTTAGTAATTGGGGGGTGTTGTCCCCCCCCCCCCCCCCCACAACTTTAGAAAAATCGGCGCCTTAGGCTTGGGCTCATGCTCAAGTGAATTCATGTTGAGTCAAGGTCATAGCCAATGTAGCTAGCATGCGCACGTATCTTTTGGACATCTTGCTAGGAGCACAATAGCGGCTGAACACTTGATGGATTTCAATGATTGTGAATATTGGAGGAATAAAACCAACCTTAACTAGTAATGGGAGAGTAACCAGTGGATAACCATTTCAAGGTGTCGCAGGTCCTACATATGGATTTATGAAAACTAAAGATGGTTACAAGCCGATTTTTGTACTTTTCCATTGGTTCTCCTAGAAATAGGAACTTACTAAAAGTTGTTCAATTAAAAAAAAAACTTGTGAGGTAGCTATGTGGGAAAAAATGGATTAGCTGCTGACAATTTTTTTTGGCGTTGGTGTTGCAGAAAGTTCTGCTTCTGGGTGGCCATGTTTTGGCTGTGGGTGTTTTCGCAGGGAACGAGGTGGACTTGAAAGGGTTAAAATCCAATTCTATTGTGGGCCACATTTTGCTAGATTGTTTGGAAATACTGAAAAATTGCAACTCAAACTACAACTATGCAGAATGACTGGCGAGTGATACCAGGTTTCATTTGCTTACGAAAATGTACTTATCACCCCTTAGAACCAGAATAGGACAAATCTTCTCGTTTCATTGTATATAATTTTGGTCCTATCCTGGTTTTGAGAGGTGCTAACTAGAAATTTGACTTATAAACTCTTTGGACCAGTCTGTAGAAAAAAACCCAGGGTGCATCATTATCTTTTATCTGCAGCTTGTCCGGTTTGGATTTCTCCCCCCCCCCCCCCCCCCCACTACTCTCGGATCAAAAGCGAACACTTGGGGATGTTGCTTGTCATCACGTCTGGCGTTGTTTCCCCGCCTGGCCTGATAACATTGCTGGCATTTGCAAAAGCTTACTATCCACTGGGGAACTGCCAGGTGTTGCCAGCCGCCCTGTTGATGCGGGTCTACTGCTGTAAATGCTAAAATTCATACGTAATATTTTCGTAGTCAATAGTAAGTTTCTGCAACGGCTGAATTCAGTTTCTATTGCTGATATGAAAATATACATACTTCTACCTCCCCGCCGAGTCACCACCATGACATGTGCCCTCAGCACCTTTATTGGTGTGGAGGGGAGGGTGCATGTGCATTTCGGGGTTAGCGAGCTGGCTGGTGGTTAGTTTAAAATCTCTAGCATGGAAAAGCATCGACAATAAAATGCTAAATTGTATTGGTAAGTCACTAGCAATAAACAGAATTTAGCCATTGCGGCGACTATTGTATCACGGTACTTTATGATGCTGATACTTCGAGAATGAAGGGAACTTCATGGTTGGTAACCGATGGGAAGTGCTTAAGGAAAACTGGAATATTCGTCTTGACTTGAATAGGTAGGCCTTAACGTGGTTTACCTCTTCGCCGTTAACGACACTGCGCTAAAGAAAATGTTTGAACGAATATAGGGGATTGAACTGGCTAATTTTTAAGCTGTTGATCTGTTTATCCTTAATATTTCTACCCCTGGTAAGTTTAGTTTTGGTTCTTTCGAAAAAGGTACCCACTTTTTGGGGTCTTGTAAATTAAGTTTGGATCCAGAAAATTATTAGCCCTTTTACCCTTTGCATTAAAACATTTGAATGTGAACAAAAGTTGTAGTCCTGTGCATTTATGTAAATTTTCCTTAATGTACGTGCTTCAGAAGCATTTTTTTGTTGAATTGGGAATTGACCAGTTTGCTTGCAAACTTTTTATCAGCTTTATTTCAAGGATTGGCCCAGCTTTAAAACTTAAGACTGTATAATTTATAACTTCAAATTTTTCCTTACAGGTTGGATGGCAAGCATGTTGTGTTTGGAAACGTGGTTGAAGGCCTTGATGTTGTGAAGAAGTTGGAGAGCTTTGGGAGCCAGAGCGGAAAGACAAGCAAGAAGATAGTTGTAGCTGACTGTGGCCAATTATAAATTTTTTGCAGCTGGGTCATAAAAAAAAAAAGAAACAGCAAAGCAGCACATGCATGTAAACAATTCTTTTCTTTGGTCATTCCATAACTTTGTTACTTATTCCTTGTGATAATTTTTTTTGTCCAAAATGAGAAGTATATGTAAAATGCGTGGATATTAGAGATTGTAGTTCTTCTGCATTCTTGCTGGTGGCTTTACCTCCTGCCCTAACCTGCATTTTTACAGATTTGGATACAGTTGGGTGCGAACACACCTTTTTCTTACGTGTGTATGTACGTGCATGATCATGTAAGCGCTCTTTCTGTATTCAACTATTTTTGTTGTCGTGTTTGCTGTCTGGTTGTTAGTTCTAATTTGCTAGTTTCACTAAAAATTATTTTTGCCATGCAATATTAACGCCGAATTACTTTTTTATTTCCAATTGTTAGTTGAAATTGGATGGAATTCTAAGCTTTAGGCAAATTCACCTGAACAAATAAAAAGTTGTGAATCTGGAAACTTTGTGCGTGTTGGATTTTTATTTTCACTTTAAATGTGGTTCACCAGCCCAAATCTTTTCAAGATGTGCTCTAGTTGCCACTGCTATTGCGGAAGAGTTTCACCACTTGTCAGGAACTTGTTTAGGTTATTAACCACACAGGTGGTTAAACCAGTGATAAGATTTTGAAAAATTTGGTACAATTCGAATTCGAAGGTCTTTGTTAAATCAAACATATCTAGTCTGGTTTAAGTACTTTTTAGGGCATCCTGAGAGCTGTTAAGCCATTCCAGTGGGATTTGCCTGGCTCCCCCCCCCCCCCAAAGTCTTTTCACAGAAAATGTAGCTTTAGTACATTTTCTCAATGCGTCTTTTGAGTTGGAAGGATTTAGTCTTTATTTCATTATCAGGGACAGTGGTTTTCCGCGAATCCGCGATTCCAAAAAAATCGCGGAACTGCATATAATGTGTTTAGTCCAAAAGTTCGAAGTGTAGTGGGTTGCTAACCAACTATGGGATCGTTTAAAAAATCGCGGAATGGCACAATTCCCGTGGAAATCCATAAATATCGCGGAAAAGAGTGGATTCATTAATTTATATGGAAGTGCCCGTTTTGAAGCTACAAAGTTGACAGATAAGCCCAAAATTCTTGCCATCAACGCAACGCTACAGCGCCATTTTGTTGCTGCAATACAAGCCAGCCGAACTTGAACCCACCTCGCAAGAAACTGAACATTGATTGCTAGAGACAGTTTGATACCGCTAAAACAATACTGACGTTTTCGTCGTGTATTAGCGGTGCCAAACTGTCTGTAGCATTCTAGTTCAATTCTGCATTTAAAAATATATTCCAGTAGAACTAGCCTTCCCATTGGTTAAAAACTGGGCACACGGTAAGAGAAGTAATTCTGGGTTAAGTCACGTGATACCTGCAATCCAATAAGAGCGAACGTATATTCAGCTGAATTAACCTAGAATGAATACCGAATGCTCGCGATATCCGCTGCCTGTTCTTCCGGTTTAGGCCTAACTTCAAAACCACATTTTTATGTCATCGCGTCAACATGAAGCGTTCAAGATCGGCAAGTCAACATCTTCCAAAGAAAATAAGTGCTGCAGACAGAGTGAAATTGTATCCAGATGACCTATATGAAAGTGGAGTGTTGTTTTGCAAATTTTGTAGTAAATCTTTGGACCATTTACAACTGGACACAATCAAGGAACACTTGTTCAAAACGAAGTCGCATGATGCAAACAAAGCACGAGTGCAACAAAAAGAGGCCGCTGCTGCATCCAAACTTGGAAATTCGTCTGGAAGAAGTTTAAAGCGGCAAGCAACGTGAGGCGAGTCATTTTCTGCAGCAAAGAAATCCGCCGATCACTGAAACGAAGTAGTTTCTGATTTCATTAAGGTGTTTGCCGCTGCAAACATCCCGCTGCAAAAAGCTGACAATCCAATTTTCTGTGAATTTTTAGCTAAGCATGTACGCAATGGTGGTGCAATTGCACAGGCTTCCACGCTTCGTCAACACATTGACAATATGGAGATGCACGCCCAACACAAAGAAATGGTTAAAGCAATTGTTTCCAAGGCTTCATCAATATTTATTGTTCTTAACGTATTAGCAGTGC
>JAHWFP010062528.1:0-39482 GCA_023313725.1 Lithobius niger
TACATCTGAGAGGGCTGGGGCAACTTTCAGTAAAAGGGCAAGCTGAGGCTTTATTTTTTGTAGGACTTTTTGCTTGTCAATAACTTTTTTACTCATTTTTGGCCCTTTTCTTGGGCTTCCTGGCTTTCATTTTGCCCTTTTTAGGGCTCTAGGACCTATCTCCTCGTTTTTTCAGTGCAGAAAAGCAAAATAGGGCATATTTTTTTCTTCAAAATGGCCAAAAGGGCATTTTTTCCAAAAGGGCAGGGGCAATGATTCTCCCCCCCCCCCCCCTGTTCACGCCACTGGTTTGGGCATGAAAAATTTGAATAAACTAAGTAAGATAATTTCAACAAACATACGACCGTAGTTACTCTTCATCATAACGATGTTTAGTTTTTCAAACTTTCGTCTACATCATCATCTAAAACACGGCAAAGCAGTTTTCATTAAAAAAGTATAGGAACATTTAAACAACTGATCAAATCTTTCAACAAGCTCTACTTCTTAACTCACTATTTGCCGTCCGATCAAAGGGGTTCTGACAAAAGGGAGTGATTACGTTATGTCCCTGTCGACTCTTTGTGAAACTCAGTGTAGCCTGAATACTGGTTAATCTTCTGAATATTTTCGCTCCTGATGAATTTTCCTTATGGTATCTTGCAAATCTTTGTGGTGTTCGACGTCTACAATCTTCCTATACATCAAGTGAAAAGTAAGAATGCTCGATCAACTATATGAGTGATTATAAATCGTAATTATCTTGCCAAAGTTTCAAATTTCAAATTTTACAAAATTTCACGAATATATACCGTAGTGAGCAGCGTATTGAGTATCTTGGATTTCCGAAATCTTCCTTGAATTTTTGGAGCTGTATCATTCTTCGTGGCTTCTACTCTTCCCAATTTTTCCATCGTTCGAAAATGTTTCCGTCAAATGAGGTACCGTATTTTCTAATCGACAATGCCTCGCTGACAGAACCAAGCCAAGAAATTATTTACGGAGGTGCAAAGGGGGTTACTTCTTTATTTCTATTTTTATTTCTTTGAGCCTTAAGTAAGCCGAAGCAAATGAATACTCGTGTGGCTGAACCGGCTCAATTTTCAACATTACCAGACTTTTTTGAGAAGAAGAAATACCTGGTAAAAGGAGAAACCAACCCGGTGATTTGAACCGGGAAACCTCCGATCATCGCAGGGGCCAAAGATTGTTTAGAATTGGTCAGCATAGTTTCCATAGCCGCATTCCCTAAATTCTTTCCACATTACCTAAATTCCTAAATTTCCAAGATGGAGCAAGATTGAGCAAGATGGAGACGTGATGACTGCCACGTTTGGTGCAGCTTTTGTTTTTATGTTTTTTGTGTTTATTAATTTTTCTGAGAAAGTGTGTAGTGATCAAGACAGGAATAAACTGCTGAAAATTTTACTGTTTGCTGGATGTCTACCGTGGTTCTTTCATTGCCAGTCAGGAGCTGACGTTTATTTCTTGTCTTCACGACCACGAAGCCAAATTTCGCCGTCTTCTAAATTTCCTAATTTCCACATTTCCTAAATTTACGGCAGATTGTGGCTGGCAACACCGAACACAGACGGACTTCAATGATAAATATTAAAAAAAAAGCGAATCTGTTCTTGGTTACTAAAATTTCTTAGTCGTAAGCGAAAAGGAATAATTTGTGTGAATCGTCAACGTCAACGAACAACTCAACAAAAATATGGGAAAAACCGTGTTTAAAATGAACGGATCTCAAACTGAAATTACCCTCCTCATTCCCCAGTTTCTGTCCTGCCTGCATCTCTTGCTCGCCAGGTTTACCGTTTTGAATGTTTTACCTGAACCTAAGTGCGCCACCCAGCTGCAAAGGTCATGGCCCTGCAACGCGTATACTGCCAGTTCTGGGTGGTGCCTGCAAGTCCCCCGTCTTCCTGCCCCCCTCCTCTCCTTGCGGTCGTATAAATACCTCGTAAATATACTCTCTATTAAATGGATAAAATTGAAAGTAGACTGCGTTCGTCCCTTCGCCGCGGTGGAATTGACTCCACAGAATGGAAATGGCCTTTATTATATTATAGTCTTCACGCCCAGTCCCGCAAAGTACTCTGGGTCAATTGAAAATGACCCCACGGATACGGGCTGCTTACAGACAAAGGAAACCGAACTGTGATTGGATTTTTGAGTTACGAGTAATGTACTTTACAAGTATCGTCTTGTTGTTTTTGGTTGAATAAGAACATGATGCATGTAAAATGTTGGTCAAAGCTGTACATTAAATTGCATCATTAATTAGGTCACTAAAAATTAATTAAGTGGTTCTCAGGAGCGCACGCATGAAATGTTTTTATGACAATGTCTAAAGAAAAAGTACCAATCATGCATCAGCACTTTCACCAAAACATTTCCTGAACCGATGACTACATGAGCTTTTTGCTCTATTCAAATGATCGCCTAGAAACGAATCTAAGGGCACGTTTACGCAACCACTCGCTTTTGCATTCTCGCAGCTAGAAGCTAGAAATCACCTCGAATTCCAACATGGCGGCGGTTTTATGTCTGCCGCCTCGCAACGAAAACAGCAAATAACGTGAGTTCAGAAGCGTTTGGGAAAATTGTTTCCTCATGAGAAATTCTTTATATTATTGGCACGGATTATAAGACTGCAAGTATTTACTCAAACGATGTCGGATTTAGCTAATCCATTTAGCGTTGTTACCATGGCAATGCCACCTGTGCCATCGCGATTGAGTTCTAGCTGCGAGAATGCAAAGGCGAGTCGCTGCGTAAACGCGCCCTAAGAGTCGTTCAGAGGCATGTCACAACTAAAAATTAAATCTAAAGAATGACTTTTATCGAATATGCAACTTTTTCACGCTCACCATGGAATTAAAACATTCATATTGTACTCGACAAGAAAATGTAAGCTACTGATTTCGTTTTGTTTTGTAAAAAAAAAAACCCTCGCCCGCTTCTGAAAAATCACGAATAAAGCGTAAAAAAAAAAAAATGCCGCACGCTCGCGTCATTTTTTTTAGCCACTCCAACGAACCAATTAAAGCTAAACTCCAGATGAGCTTTAAAAATAATTCTTCTTCCCCTTACGTTAATGAAATGAGTTACATGATATTTGTTTTACGACAAACACTAAGTAAAGTGACAAACTAAATCTACAATTTTCTTAGCCTTTATCCTTTTTAAAGAGTGCGCAGTTAGGGCTCGTTTACGCTACGACAGTTTTCTCGCTCACTAGAGCTTTTACTTGATCAATACTAAATCTGATGGCTGCTTCTCGCCTTTGCCGGAGTATGCGGCTTTCGAGTTGTCTATGCGAACCATATTAGTAACCATGGCAACGACGCAGACGCAAATCTTCTCCTCGTGCCTCGTGACACGGCGTACGATGCTTGCAACATTTGAGCGTCGATTTATGCCAACAAGAAAACAATTTTTGCTTCAGTACAAGACGACGGACTGTTTTTTGTACGCCGGCATTCGATGATTTGTCTTCGATTCCATAGCCACGAAATGGACGCCATATTGGATTTTGAGTTCTCGCTGCGAGAAGCTATTTATTCTACCGACGTTTGATCATTGCTAGAAGCTGTACTTCGAGGGAGAATAGCAAATTTCGGAAATAGCGTGAAATGACAAGAATCTTGTAGCAATGTTTAAAATTACTGTAGCACTTTGTTCTCTTTCAGTGTTGTTATTTATAATACATACAATTTGTTATCTATTACCGCATTCATTTAGTAGCAACGGGAAACTAATCATAAATAAATAACGGTTGACTAGCAAATAGCTTTCGGCGAGCGAGAAGGCCCTTTTTCGTAAACGCGCCCTTACGCTGGGGTACTGCTGTAATACGCTTTGTAACAGTGAAATGTCTGGATCCCCAAGTTGCACAAAATCTAACAAGAAAAAGCCACCTTTCGGAATAATTTTACGGGAAAAAATTAGTAAGATTTATATTAAAAATTCGCCAATTAAGAAATACTAAGAGTACGTAAAGAAGTCTGATTTAGTGTTCACTAGTGTTTGATTGCACGATGCGGTATTTTAAATCGTAACCAATACACTGAAAATAAAAATTGGACCTGTGCCTATAGACTTACAGGTAAGGTTTAGGTTTTATTTACAGGACGTAAGCCCTCACAGGCCATCTGTCCTATCAGGCTTACATATGTGCAGTATTGGACAATGAATTTTGAACACTTCTTTGCCACGTCTTTGTTTCCTGGACGAAACTATTGTTACGGCATTGTTGCGTGGAAAGCTTACCTCATCCGGGTTCTGCAGACGGAGGGCCCTAGGGCTTCGTCGCGCAGATGACCACGAATGGTTAACGCTCGCTAAAACCCTTTGAACCCTTTACCTCATTCGTACTACCTATAGCTTAGAAACGAGCTGTAGCAAAATTATTTCTCGCCACTCTTAGATAACTCATACCATTGTTGAATCGTCAGTTCGACCATTTTGTAGTGCTAACTTTCAAGAAACTGTTGCACTGGAAACTGTTTTTTATTAATCATTAAAAAGTTACCAAGGCACAGAAGGCGCCTGTGTGTAGTTGATGCAAGAGTGTGCTTACAAGAACAGAACCACCAATACAGAAAAACATGAATGCAAGATTCTTAAAAGCTTATAGTAATTTTTTGATGAGAAAATACCGTTGTCCAAAAATACAAGTAATAGATATTACCCTCTTGTTTCAACAATGATTGGTGCCGAATAAGTTGTTTTAAAGATTTAAAACAAAAGTCTAATGTCATTGCAGGTGTCAAATCTGAAAATCAAAATATTGTTACACAGCCTGCTGCTATTGCTACGGAATTTGCCAAAGTTTTCACACGATGTGATCCTTTTGTAGCTGTAGACTATGACAGCTTGAAAATACCTACTGAAGTCAACCATGGAATCACAGTCACAAGTGACACAGTTAAGAATATTCTCCATGGGCTAATACATCCAAGTCATTTGGACCCGATGGTTTCCATCTTTTGTTTCTGAATCAGTGTGCTGAAACCGTTGCTGCCCCATTAGCAAGAATTTTTCAAACTTCTATTGACACTGGTGTAGTGCTAACACAGTGGAAAACTGCTCACATCACCCCAGTCTACAAAAAAAGGGTGTAGATTAACCCCTAAAAACTACCGTCCTATTTGCCTTCTTTCGGCTGTTGCAAAAGTGATAGAGAAAATAATTCTTGCTACAATTCTAGAAGATCAGTCTACAACTGATAGCAAGTCTTCACAACACGGATACACAAAGAAAAGATCTTGTGTGACAAACTTGTTATGTGGCATCACTGACTGGAAAAAGAATCTTGACAAAGACATTCCGACTGACATTGTCTACACTGATTTTGTAGATGGTAGATTTGATTTTGTTTGGTAGTGTGCCGCATGACGTACTACTTCTTAAACTAAAAAATTCACGAATAAATATGGCTTTGTTCAATTGGATTTGTGACTACTTGAAGGGTCGCCGTCACAGAGTCGTTATCGGGGCAGAGTCAAGTGACTGGGCGGAAAACAGTTGTGGCATTCCTCAAGGTGGCACACTCAGCGGATGGCTATTCAACTTCTTTATTAGTGACATCACTAAGTTTATTTCTTCAATTGCCTTGTTATATGCTGATGATCTTAAAATTTATAACAGATCTGATTCACTTGAAAGTTGCCAGCAGCTTCAAGATGACCTTGATCGGTTAGATAAATGGGCAGCTGACAATAAAATGATGTTTCACCCAGAGAAATGTGTTATTCTACGTACTGGCTAACGCAAGGCTGTTGACTTTCAATATTACCTGTCTGGTCATCAGTTGCAAGAACAAACCGTCGTGAAAGATTCGGGCATCCTTGTGGACAACCAACTTAATTTCCATAATCAGGTGCAACAAGTTGTGAATGATGCTCGGAAAACGTTTTTTATCTTAAAGTCAATGTTCAAATCGTGGACACCAACGAATACAAGAAGGTTGTACATGACGTTTATCCGACCAAAACATGAATACTGTGTACACGCCTGGTCACCCCATTACAATGGTGATATTTACAGGTTGGAACAAGTTCAGAGAGCCGTCACCAGGCACTGTGCTTCGCTGAAGGGTTTGTCTTACGACGAACGTTTGAAAAGACTTGACCTGACAACCCTTGTTGATAGGCGTTTAAGAGGTGACCTTATCAACGACCCGTTAAATTCTGTCTGGCGAAGTGAGTTTGCCTGTCGAGCAGTTTTTTCAACGCTCGACTGTCATACGAACCAGAGGACACAGCATGAAGTTGACGAAACCACGAATCCACATCATTGTTGGACAGCCTAGTTTCACTGTGAGAACCATTAATTCTTGGAACGCACTCCCAGAAAATGTTGTGACTGCACCTTCAACTAGCAGTTGGAAAAGACAATATGATCTGACTCAGTGTTAAAGTGTTTTTGTTCCATGTTTTGTTGTGAACCGGTACATAAGCTTGCTTTCTTCCGGTATGAATTTAATTAATTAATTAATTTAGAAGCGCACGAGATTTGCGACAATACTCTCGAGAACGCAGCCCGAGGGATTATTGTTGCAACCGAGAACAGCTTCGAAAACAACTTATTCCCCAATCATTGTTGGAACAAATAGGGTAATATCTGGCTTGTAACCCTACAATGTTTATACCACGTGCGGTTCCAATCACCGATCCAAAGTATTGTTGTCATTGACGTACACTGTCATTGTTATCCTGGCAGAAACATTGTTGCTCGATTCCGATGATCTCCGGCTATCAAGGAAATGAGAAATTTCCCCATCAGCCAACAACGATGATTTCGGTTCGTTTTGTAAAAATAAAGACATGCATTTATTCTATGTGGCCATTTCCTATTTCTTTCTGTATTGGTGGCTGGTTTCCCGATGCCTAACGCGTAAGTTTCTTTTTCTTTCTTTTTTTTTTTCTGGCTGTGTCTTTGGTGCCGGTTTGAAAGACTATGATCGGGTGAATTTGTTGAAAACTATAGGCTATGATCTTGTTAAAGAGAAACAATGAAACAATTGCGTACATGTATTTTAAAAAGGGAAATGTTGAATCTAGGTTTTCCAAAAAACTATGCCTTTTGTGTTTGCCGGGATCCATGTTAGCATAACTAACAACGGCAACGCATCCAAGATAGGCTTGAAACAGTTACGGATCGACTGCGTATCCAGCGTACATGTAAAAGGGAAATGTTGAATTTAGTTAGAAATATTAATTTAGTTGCAAATTTTAATTTGGTGGACATTTGGTATTTTTCGTATCGTAGTTCCTGTGTCATTGCATTTTTACAAGAGAGCATGAGATATCTTCTTACATTATAAACCAAAGTCTCATAGCAGAAATGAAGCAACCGCAACGACCCCCGGAAGGGGAACAATGAAAACATGCGAGTGTGTCAAATTATTATTCTTTGGCTTGAAGTTGAAACTGGGACGTTGTTGCCCTGAAAAGAAGGTGAAATTGGCACATTGTTGCCTCGAATAACAATTTGCTCTAACAATTATTCTTCTAACCAAACACCGTGGTAATCTCAAGGGCAAGTATTACATGACGTCATGCACAACTACGTATAGCAAAGAGGAGGAAGGGAAGGAAACCAAGAGGAGAGGCAGAGGACGGGATAAAAGGAGGAGGGGAGAGGGAAGGGAGAGGATTGGCGGAAAGGGGGAGTGTTACATAAACAAAAATCGACTGTTGCAGTGAACGATCTGGCAGCACCGAGCAAATACTGGGAAACAACCACGGGTCAAACAAATCCTCGGGCGAAGCGGGGTACGATGCTAGTTGATAGATAATGTTAAGATGTTAAGTTATTCCCACATTTTTAGACAATGAAATGTTAAGTTTTTTTTCCATGCTTTTAAACAATAAAATGTTAAGTTATTCCCATACTTGTACTTCCACTTTTAGACAATGCTTTAACAATAGATAACAATGCTTTAACCCAGAATACCGTGAAAGACAAGCCATTTCGGAGCCACACTTTTAAACAATGAAAACCGAAAAAGTCGAGTTACAATTGTAAATGTAAGTGCTTTGCCATTTGTTTTTATTTCTCAAATTTTGTTAATAGCACAAACTTCGTGTATTTTAATTGCCATTAATATTTTTCTCATCTTTTCAACTTGTAAATTTGTTTACTATGGCCTTTGACTGATCTGGATTGCAACAACGCGCTATGTAATCTTCAGTGCGTTCAACCTATAATATTATGCAATGCATCAAATCGATGCTTGTTCTTCTGTAAACATCGTTTCTGACTGACGATAAACTTTCCTTTGAAGCGATAAACTGCCAGCACAACTACGTGGTCGAGACTAAGCATTCATTCTCGCGTCCATGCCGCCAAGTCGACGTTTAATTACATGCGAAACAAAAGACCTTGTTCAACTGATGGGATCTGGAATCAGTCGACATGATCGAGAGTGAAGAGCTCATATTTCAGCATTCGTTTGCCAAAACCGTAAATAAACGAGCTAGCAGGCGGCCACCATTATGTATATATACTAACAGAACACTCCCCCAGTCCCCCCGCCCCTCCTCCACCTTTCAAACGGCGGGGTTGACGTAGTCTTGAGATTGGCGGGAGGGTTGGTGGGTTGGGGGGGGGGGGTGCTAATACCGCGGCTGTATTAGTGAAGTATATTCGCCCTCCTCTCGCTGGCTGATTACTGTTTCTGATTTATTATAAATTAATCGTCCTCCCATCCACGCGTTGACATTTAGTTTCCATTCATCAAGAGCCAATTCGATTAAATATCATGTCTTGGGCTCCAACGGGGCTTCCGATTTTCTGATTTCAATCTAGCATGTTGTCGAGCGGACATTCAACAACATAGGCGAAACTGCAGCAATAATTATTACGAGTTCTGCGTGTCTTATCACGCAGCAGAGTGCGACAGCCAATCAGACAGCCGCATCCGTCTCTTCTCTTCCACTACATCACACCCCCTCCCCCGAAACTTCACTCCCCCTCTTGCTGTCACTCTGTTTTCCGTATAACAGAGGATCTCTTTGATTTTATGAAAGCATCTCTTGTTTCTGTTCGTCGAGGCTTTCTGAATAGCTTTGTTAGTCCACGAGTCAAAGGCAGTTTTCTATAGCTTTCATGAAAAAAAAAAAACCCCTAATCTTACTTTTACTTGGATTCAATATTACTATCTTTAATGAGAAAAAGAGTATAACGTCAATGCGATCTGTGGTTGTTATTATATAGTTGTGAACTGGAAGAAGTTTTTTCCAGTGAAAAACTTACAATAAGTTTATTATTTTTTTTTAAAAATATAACGTTTTAACAGCTTGCCTGAACATCTACTTAACGTTGAAAAATGAAGAGAATTGAAAAGGACGCCAAACGCACACATGTGCTTTAAAAATATTTCAACCCCAACAATTCCTTTCATTCCGACAGGTGGAGTTAGTGGCAAGTGCGCCATCTTTCTTTCCTTCCCTCCTAAAACCCAGATTAAAACGAACGAGCCCAAAATATGGTTGTGAGCCATTTTAAAATGTGGTGTCATTATTTCAATACTAGTAAAGTTTTTGATGCTCATAGAAAATTTATTAGTATATGCCTCAGTTTTATTTCTTTCCCTTTCTAACAGTTTCTTTTTCATGTTAGTATATTTTCTTCCTATTTTTGTAATTATTGATCCACAATGCTTGTTGAAATTTTCAGACTTCCTCCAAGTTCATATTTTTAAAAACTTTTATGATTAATGAATCGTTATCATATTTTTTTTAGGGTTTCCTGTCATCTCATTAATTTTAGTCCACATGGTTTTGATTTATTTTTACTTTGACTAATTGCTTTTTCAAAATATTCATATTTGCCTTTTTTATTTTATTTCCTAGCAACATTTAAAACGTTTTTTATTTTCATTCATTAAGACATCATTATAGGTTTCATTACTATTTCTTTTATTTTATGACATACCTATTTTTTTTATTTACCACTTCTAGAATTTTCAGATTCATCCATTGTTTTTTTAGAATATTTGTCTTCCCTTTGTTTGCTGGTGCTATTGTTATATTATACATGAGCCAATTTCCGATAATTTTTTTCATATAATTCATCAGGCTGCTCAAGATCAGCTATAAACTTTTCCCAATTTGTCTTTTCAATTTGATTCATTATTTTATTGTTATCTAGTTTATTATTTTATATTTCGCCTTTGGTGTTTCCTTCCTCTGATTCTTCATCACTGTTCTTAGTTAAATTCTCATCATTTTTTCAGTTGAGATAAAAGTCACATCGTGATCCAGCAATTTTTTGGCTTAACTACTCCACTTATTTGACAAATATGTGATCCAGGCATGATTCAACCAAGTTATTTTCTTTTATTTAACTTCTTGTTGGAGTATTAATCATACTTTCAAGGCCATTTTCAGTCAAAATATTCAAAAATTGTTTGAATATCATTTTATCGTATTCATTTATTGTTTCAGAGTTTTTCATATCCTCATTCATGATAAATTATCTTCGTAGTTGTTTTTGTTTTTTTTTAAAGCGTTTTTAATCTCCCTTATGGATTATTTTCATTAGTACTCAGCATCCTGTAGACTGCCAGGCTATTATAAATATTATGTTCAATCTTAAAGTTTAATTTCAAACATTAATTTGCAGACTATAGAGATTCCAAATGATTAACTTTTAATGTTTCATTAATAAAGACCACAATCCCTCCCCCTTTTGTTATTTTCCCTGCAATTCGTAAAGGATACTTTTCTGCGCGCAAGTTGTTCCAGCCCGGAACTCACTTTCCAACTTGGCCGTCACGAGCACCTCTATGGCTCTTTTCAGACGACACTTAACCCCGGCGATACTTCGCAACTTCGGAAAAAGACCTGAGCATCTTCCCCAGAATCCATGAAGGGTCCTTTAGCTATTCTGATGCCTTACTTCTGTTTTAACGCCACGTTTCCTTTGCACAGGGTTGGATTAAGTGGGTCCAGGTCCCTTCCTTCTCCTAACCACTTAATGGGGGTTAAACAGTGCTTATTATACTTATAGTTTCAAAACTCTTAATGATGATTACAGTTATAATAATGTCCCATCTCGTTAATCGATTTTCTTTTATAACTTTTAATTCATCCGAATTCATTCTCAAAATACTAATAATATTACTAATAATACTAATACCAATAATACTAATAATATTAATAAAAAAAAACAATACTAGTTAATAATAATAATAATTTATTCGCTTGAAATTACTGTGCTGGAATTTTCGAGAAAACTTGTGTGAGTATCAATCAGCTACAATATTACAATCAAGTCAATCTTTTTTTCTTTAATTAATTAAAAAAAAAGTAGCAATTAATAATAATATTTGTTTCTTACAGTTACATGTTTTTTGTTGTAGTTGCAGTTACAGGAAATCAACTGGCCTGGAGCCGGGAAACGAAATTCACAGCTTCACTCCAGGGAGACCTTGTGACAAGGGATGGATTATGAAGCCTTTGTTGCAACACCGACACTCCCTCGTCCTACGCACGTGTATGCATTAATTAGCTCCTGCTATTACTATACAATCATCTGTGATATTTACAGGACTAGATATGACGTTATTCAGGATAAGCGCTTTATTACAATAACATTTAGCATGACAATAATTAAGATCTCAGCAAGTGACTCAAATTCTGTTAGGTTCAAATAAGCGTATTTTACAAATATTCAGAGTGTAACCTAACAAACTTCATTAGAAGCATAGCAGTAAATTAGTTGGGTTGGGTTAAGGGGGTAGGAATGGAAAGTCTGAGAAGTCGTATCAAGGGAACTCATGAAAAGGGGTTTTAATCCGCAATTTCTCCCGAACCAGTAAGGGAAAAAACATGTGGCTACAGTGACTACCTAGTTGCAACCGGTCCAGTTCTGCCACTACCAATGGTGAGGCGCACACCTCTATCAAGCATTGCAACAGCTATCTCTATTATATAAGCTAAAAGCAGTAACCATCAGAATTGCTGGTTAAAAATGCTATTACGCATATTTTACATTTTATACCTAATTGGTAGCTTTTAGGCCTAATTTTCACCTGCATCTTTAGTTTCGTAAGTAGCAGCAACGGAGATTTGGATTGTATAGTAAGCCTAATCATTTTTGTAGGGCCTACATGGTGCGTCTCCGGGAACGTAACGCACAACATAGCCTCTATAGATCAGTGGTAGTATGGAAGTGACGGGAAAGACGCTGTTGATGAAGCCAGCAGCGACTCGTAGCATCTTGACGTTGCCGTGGTAACGTGATTTTAGGCCTAATTTTTTTAACTGCAGTTTTAATTTCGTGAGTAGCAGATAGGCCTAATGGAGAATTTGGTTTGACGGTTAACCTATTTATTCCTGCAACAATGCGACAAAACTATTTTAAACGAAGCTAAAATCCTTTTGTTTTTACGGCTGCGTGTTATGCTTAGGATTTCATTCGACAATCAAATCTTATTATTTAATTCAGTTAAGTCGAAGAAGTCTATTAGCTATAAGGAAGTAACGATGTAGTTATTTGCGATGTTATTTAACTAACTTTTGACACTGAATCTAACGTTGTAAACTGTGGTCGTCTCTATCTGGTACCGTTGTTGAAAAAAGCGACGGACGGACAAAGTCGTTGCAATAGTCTTCTCAACCGGTTCGGCTGTACCTGTATAGAAGACTAAAACCTGTAGATATATTGGAACTGGCTGTGTGGTGTGCCAGATCTAAACGCAGCCCAAGCCGCTTTCTTACGAGTGACGTGGATACATGTCTATTTGAATTAGAAATCCTCTTTTAACGCGTATCGAGAGCTCAAACTGTGAAAATATCCAACATTCAAAAAGTTTGGTATGTGTCGTTCCATTTTGTGGCGAACAGAAATTTCTTTCAATTTCTGTCGCCCGTTGCGTTATTCATTCGCTGCGGAGTAGACTGCTTGTGTATGGATTTTTGAGAGTACGTGGCGCCACCCATGAACGAATTCGAGCACTAGTACGATTTGCTTTGGGTGCGCGGCTTTGAAAAATATAGCGTGTCTCTATTCGGCGGAATGATGCTGAACGCGTGCAGAATACGTGGTCCTTTTCAGTTGGTCGGTTTCCTGTCGCTATCACGTCACTTCGCCTCTTCCTGAATTTCACCGCCTGTCGTTGCACGCCGCCGCCGATAGAGGGGGCGCGCCACCTATTCACAGGCAAAGCGTGTGTTCACGATTTCATTTGTGCGCATGGGCGATAAAGCGCGTCTCGTTGTGGCGCTTATTCGAACTACGAGCGTGTATGGAGCGGCGTGCGGCGGCTGATATCGGCGCTGTATATAAGCGTGTTGCAACGTTCGATAAGAGAAGAATATCGTACCGAATTTTCCATTTCTTGAAATCCTCTCGTTCTGAAAAGAAACACCCTTTCCTGACGGCACCAGGCCGCAACCTAATTTACGGGATTACTTTTTCCCCCTCCCCATTTCTTTGCTCCCACCAACCAAACATCCAGCACGCATGTTTGCTGAATGCTTTTATTTAACCAACTTCTTCGGCCTTACAAAAGTGAATCTTTTTTGCACGGACGCGTGTAAATATCGTGCCGGAAATTGCGACAAGTCTGGTAGCGAATTCATTCGTGGTGTGTTGAATGGCTGCGTGCCGTTTATATCTATTATAATAAAACACACCTATACTCTGTGTAGTAAAGAAAAAACGTACCCAGTAGTTTTGTGCTTTCCTGTGCAGGATAGAATGAGTACTTTTTGAAACTTTGTTCGATTTCTTTTCTTTTTTTTTCTTTTTTTGTCATAAAAAATAATGTTACCAGAAATGCAGCCTTCCTAGCGCTATAAACCATTGGATTTGCTGACTGAGCCATCATCACAAGAAAATCAGTACATTTTAAAATTCGTTAAAGGTAATTTCATTTTGTTGTACAAATTCGCAGAGTTGGGTCGTTTCATAATCCGTCATATGTTGGCACATGCCGCAATTAATGGGGGTGCAAATGGTGCAAGGCACTCAGGCCCAGGAGGCAAGGTGGCCCAAAATTCAAAGTACGGGGCCCAAATTTTACATAAAACTACAATAAATTGGCCACAACCATGAACCCAAAATTGATTAGTTTTCGGAGGCCCTAAAATTGTCCCTTGCACCCCCCCCCCTCCCCAATTGAAAAATGCTAGCTGCGGCACTGCTGGCACAGAGTCGTGTTGCAAACTTCAAATGAAGTGAATATGTTTATTAAAATTAATACTGTCCAATATTTCTCGTTCACGCACTACCACCGATTGAAATACGAACGAAAATACCGTGGCGCCATCTAGCGGCAATGATATTGTTAACCTTTATAGCTTGCTCCCAGGTGCACGAGGACGAACCAAATTTTCACTCAGTAATTAAGGATGTCGTGGTTTGTTTGCTTCGTTAAAAGAAATGCCGTTATGCATTCCTTCGCTTGGTGCAAGCAAGAGCTAGATGGTACTACATAGCGCTAGATGATGTCAGATTTCGTCTGCTTTCCATCGGTGATAGTGCTACTTTAATTCTTTCAAAGCACGTTGGACAGCTTGCGTAGGTGGTTTTTTTTTTCGCGGGGGAAGGGGGTGCGGTGTTACTGGGATGGGAGGGGATGGGCGCCTTCGTGTTAACTTTGGTTCGGCGCCGTAGCATAGAACATCTTGGTTTACCCAAACATTAAGTGTTTTAAGAAGTGGGGGGGGGGGGAAGACGGTGGAATTGAGAATTAATGGCGCGTCGACAGCTATAGGTCATTAGCGCCAACCTGAGTCACTGCATCACACATTACAGAGATGTTAACCAAACTCCAAAATACATATCTCATCGCGTATTTATACCTCCAGCAAGAATTGAAAAACGCCGAACAGGAGGGCAGGACCTTCCCAGAACACGTAATGTCTCGCGGGAGGTGGAAACAGCGACGAACACCATCAATTTGGTGACAATCGACAAGAACGTGACGGACTGTGATTGGCCAGCGACACCAATGATATTCAGGAGGGATAACCCACCATAAAAAAAATAACAAAAAAAAAATGAGTAAGATTGGTGTGACCAATACGCAAACAGGCTAACACCACCACTTCCCGGCGACTGCCGCGACAAGCCGAGTGCCATTCCTGGAGAGTCCCTTTAATTACCCGCAACGTATTGCCATCATGTTTGTACCACAAAGCTTGCCAAGCAGCGAGCAATATCAGACGTGGAGCTGGAAAAGTGTCCGAGTGAACAAGGCACGTATCCCTATAATTAGGATGGCTTATCATCAGTTAGTTGTTGTTTCATTACTGAGTTGAAAGCTAAGTAAAACTCACGAATTGTTGTTTGCTCTCCTACCCACGCGTATTTTAGCAACCAAAGCAATACAATGGCAACACGTGCATTCCGAGTAACGTGTCCCTACTGACAGAACGATGCCTAAAGCGAAGATTTAGAAACTAAGCAGTGTAACAACTCTTTGCAACAATTCAGTGCAGGAAGTGAAACTAGAACAAAATAAAACGAGCGTTGTCCCACCGACACGAGACTGAGACGACACTGAGTCTTGAGCGACTCTACACTGCAAGGTACAGGAGAATTTACTTTACTTTACTTTAAGTACTTTAAGTAAAGTAAAGTAAAGAGAATTGGTTGTCTATAGTTGAGTTATAAAGCAACATACTTTTTTATATTAAAGTTGTAGAGATCATGGGTTTATTTCGCTTTGCACTAATTATTTCGTAACCACGTCTGAAGTGTGCCGCAAGGTTCAGTGTTTGGTACACTTCTGTTTGTGATTTACGTATACGACTCATCTGATGTATTAAGTGCCATGTCACTGTTGTTATAGACAGAGCACATCATCTGCTGCAGCCACAACTTTTGTCACATAAATAACCCGTAATAATCCATACACGTAAATAACCCGTACAAAATAATCCATACAGTTCCTTTCCAATTTCTTCTGCATAGTATGGACGAACTCGTATACGTGTGAATGAATATGATTTTTATAATTCTTCATATTGAGCTTTTCCAACGACTTTTTTTCCATCAGTGGCAGTGTAATAATTATTATTGTGTTGTAAGGAGGGGAACGCTTAGAAGATGATGCCGTCACCGTTGTCACGTACGTTGGGAATTTGACAACGGCGCGGGGGAGTCTATTGTAATCGCGTCGATAGGCTCGCCCGGTCGACGTACTCCTCCTGAAAACTCATAAAAGCGTCCTTCTGCTGTTGTAGTAGAAAGAACCTATGGCAACACAATCATTTGAGGGAACAAAAAAATGGTTGCAGCTCCGTTGGAACCCCTTTGTGTGGCACGTCAAGAGGAAATTACAAGTTCACTTTTTTTTTTATATTATTATTAACGAAAAATTTATCTTCGAGTTTTGCCAACAGCAATAATTGGGTGCCGAAAGATGGGGGTGTGAATGAGTAGTGGGTGGTGGGGAGGGGGGGGGGACAGGAAAGTAGTAGGTTTGGATTCGGGATAGGAATGAATGGTGTTGGCGCAAATACAAACATAAACGTCTAACAAAACGTAGCCTAGGATGTACGTGAGCCACCTCGTATTGCCTTTGAATTTAAAGTTATGAAGTCGGTTGCAATGGTAAGATTGCTGAATTCAACGAACGAGGAATCCGCTGCGCTACAAGGACAGTGCCAGGGTTGAACTTACAACAAAAGTACCCTAACAGGACGCTCTCCAGATGGTTGAAACTAATAAAGTGTTTCTTTTGGTCATGAATTTCCTTTGGCATAACAGCAGAATTTTTAGGTTTTTTAAGCCTTTTAAACCCAAAACGAGCACGGACAGCCATAAAGTGTTATGGTTATGGGCCGGATTCAAACTGGTATCCACTTGATGTGGAGGACACGACTCTGGCCGCTGGGCCACTGCTGCGAACTTTGTTTGGGGTCTCCGGGAACCCCTTATAAAGCTCGCGTTGCTCGGGGACTTTGAAATCGGCCCTAGGTTAAGAAGGTGTTTTTTTAATCGTTTGTCTTTCCCCCTCGTACCCGTCTCCCCATCCTCCGACGTAATTTCCCTCATCGTTTCAGTGGCACGAATTTGGGTTCTATTAGTGGCGTTACAGTCAGGGGAATTGAAAAAAATAATTAACATCCAAGTTCCCTCAACGTGCTCAACCGAATTTACATTGTGTCGAGTTCAAGGAAGTTCAAGGAAGTTCAACCATCAAATGCTATCTTATTTATAAATTATTCAAAATAATACTTCGTGTCTGTAAGATTTAAAATATTTCTTTAAAAAAAAGGATAAAAGTTTGTGTAGACTGCAAAATATATCGTATTACAATAAGAAAATACATATTTTTACACAGTGCAGAAGAAAAAATATGGAATGAAGTTGGAAAATTTTTTAACATACCATTCTTCGTGAATAGAATACCCCAATAAGAGCGCGTTACGCAGCGACTCGCCTTTGCATTCTCGCAGCTAGAACTCGATCGCGATGGCAAAGGTGACATTGCCATGGTAACAGCGCTAAATGGATTAGCTAACTCCGACATCGTTTGAGTAAATACTTGAAGTCTTATAATCCGTGCCAATAATATATAGAATTCCTCGTGACGAAACTATTTTCCCAAACGCTTCTGAACTCACCTTATTTGCTGTTTTCGTTGCGAGGCGGCAGACATAAAACCGCCGCCATGTTGGAATTTGAGGTGATTTCTAGTTTCTAGCTGCGAGAATGAAAAGGCGAGTGGTTGCGTAAACGTGCCCTTATAGTGTGAATTCAGGAAAATCTGGTAAATAAAAAATAGCAAAGCAGTGGGTTCTAGGTAGCAATTTTTTACACCAATGGTAGTTTCCCCTCAAGATGTATCCTTTTCTTTGAGACAGAAAGAATATTGCATAAGTATTTTTCTGTATTACTGCTGCAATTTATGTCATTTAGGCATGTATTAAGATAAATTAACACTGAATTCGCATTAAGTCTCAACTCTAAACCCACCCTCTCCGAGAAAAGGTTTCGACGACAGTCGAGCCTAGCACCCGGTACTGTAAGATTCAAGTTGTGACCCCGCATACCCTGAACCCAAGTGGCCGAATTGAAAAAAAGGAAGGTCCACCTCAATTAAGTAGTTCAGAATCTTGAAAGTAAGAATCAAGTCAAATTCCAACAATTCCAGCAGCTTTAGGCCTAAACGTTCCAAGCGCTCTCAATAATCAACCTCTCATAATATTCAATCGCTCGATCCCAATATTCAACCAGCCCTGGGATGGTCCTACTTGGTGAACCGCCGTTGGGCCTTCTCTACTGCATCAATGTCTCGAGGCAAGTGGGGTGACCAATCAGGGGTCGCGTACTCAAGTAAAGGACGCACAAAAACTTCAAACGCCCAGACCAAGGTTGCAGTATTACCAGAAGTAAAGCGTCACTCATTGCACATTCCCTATTTCGTTTGTGCTGAGGCACAAATGTTCTGGCAATGGATAGGTCATTTCAAGTTGCTTGTGAACCACATTGCCAGGTTCCGTACAATCTCTGAGGATGGCATGAAGTCATGGCCCAGCGGATATAGAATTTATCTTTATTATAATATAGGAGGCTGGCTGAAAGGAAAGCCTAAAGGAAAACCACTCCCCTCCTCGCGCCCGCATTATAAATCACTCTCCCACTCTACGTGCATGGAAACAGGAGGCAGGCATGAGTGGCCGAACAATCACTTCTCCCCTCCTCGCGCCCGCATTGCTAATGCGCTCTCCCATTCTACCTGCATCAAAAGAGGAGGCAGGCATGAGTAGGCGATCAATCCTACAAGTTCGTCGGGAACAGTGCCGGGGAAAATGACCGTATGAAATGTGTCCGTAAACTTAATTCATGACCGGCCCCGTGCATAGAACGGGATTCCTCTAGTATACTAATAAAATTCACCTTCAGTATTTATACTAATGAGGGTGGTATAATCGAGTGGGCAACACCTACATAACAATGACGTCATAGCAGTGATGTGCATGTCGTCACACAATCAATCAGGTAGTGTGTTAAGAAATAAATCAGTGTGGAACCGCAACCATTAATGATGGATGATTGCACCGAAATGTGATTGAATGAATATAAAACCTGAAAAATTAAACATGTATAGGCCTACAACATTTCGCAACGTTTCGGGTCAATATCCGACCCGTTATCAGGCACAAGAAACATGAAATAACTTTTAAGTAGAAACTCAAGTTATTTTAATTGAATGGAAACTCAAGCAAGGTGGTTTAAAAGATTTTGGAATAAAAGTTTTTTCCCCCGCTAGGGGTGAGTAGTGTATAAATCGCCTGGCTTCCCTCCCTATTCACTTAAGTTCTTAGGTCCTTTCAACCGCTCTTAGGTCCTTCTGGTACTTTGTGTTTCGTTGATGTTGCTTGGGTTTTATTTCCTGTGTATATTGTAACATAACCCGAGTTTATGCCCAAATTTTTTAAATTTGATTTACGCTTGATAAAGGGTCGCATACTGATCCGAAACATTGCGAAATGTTGTATGCATGTTGCACCTTTCAGGTTTTTTTTTATTCATTCAGAACCGGAAACGCCACACTTCACTAGTGACAAAATGTTGAGGGGATAAGGAAACTCATTGCTCGAATAGGAGCCCTTTTGATAAGCCGTGTTCCGTGATTGCTCTTTTTCTTGCTTTCTTCGTACTGCATAGTAGGGTGGAGGGTAGAAACCTTTTTTTTTTGGAATTCTTCATTGGTGTGGAAAAGTTGCTCTTGAGCATCACTATGACACACAAAAATTTCATCACTCCAGGGTCATGTCTTGAGGTGCCCCACAGTCCTTCAAGTTTGACATGTACGACAATGAGCGGAACGGCGAACAAGGCAAAAATGATGACTCGACTGTTTTAAAATTTAATTTTTACAATTATCTCATTCGATTCTCTCAGAAACTTCGTTAGAAATGCCGCAATTACAAAGAATTGCGTTTTTCTTAGAAACTGTAGGAATAATTTAGCATTGAGAATTAGCAAAAATGGGCTTTTAGGCATTTTTGGCACATAACTATACTTACACTATAGAGTACGACGTAGTATTGCTGTATATACCTCTATGGTAGCGCCTTAACGGGTTAGCTGCAAGGGGCACTGCAGAGAGAAAAAGAAGGGCGTCATACTGAAGCCGATGCTGTGAAGAGTGATTTCTTAGACCTAAAACGCGCGATTTTCGTTGTTGGAGAAAACAACGTTATTTTAAGCTTAAGAAATCCGCTCTTCCGTTGTTTTTCCCTCCATTTTTATGTAGTGCACCTTGTAGTTATGCCCTCCAAAACCCATACTGGTTCCAATATGGTGGCAAATGTCACTGCTCTATTGCGGAGAAAAATTTTTTGGGGGGCAATTACGGCTACCTTTTTTGTCTCTAAATGTTTCATATGCGATAATGTTAAAATTAAATTTAAAACCAGTCAAATCATTATTTTTGCGTTTTTCGCCGTTCCGTCCATGTTGAACTTCGAGGCCCCTGGGGCACCTCAAGACCAGAGTGATGAATTTTTTTATGCATGATAGTAACTTTTTCAAGAGCAACTTTTCCACATCCTGCCAATGAAGAATTCCAAAAAAAAACCGGTTAGCTTATACTACATTACATCCTACTGCATAGCCACCAATGTTGGTCACCATCAAAGCATTACGGATTTTCCACGGTAGTGGTCGGTGTTGAGAGCTCGCTTGTAGTGGATTGGGGCGACCAGTAAATGAAGCGTCAAAATAAACAAAACCTATGTTTTCTTTATCTTAGACAGAATGACGTCTTGTACCTCGCTAAAACAATATACCTGGTAGAATTTAATTATCTTTATGTTGAGGTGGGCGCTTTGAATTATCTACAATACGCTCCATCTGTTGATGGGCGCGTTAGGTGAACAGCGTGAGACGTTCAGACAGCCAGACAGATCGAGTTTGGGTATCAGTGCCAAAACCCAGCAGGGAAGAATCTGCCCACCGTCAGTCATGACACGCGAGGCGCGAGAAAGTGCGAGACCAAACCGCGATTATGATCCTTTTACATCGACGCAAGCAAGTTGCAGTTACGAAGAATAGAAGGACCTTCATTGGTTCTCTCGTAGTCCCTAGCAACAAAGACCAACCCTCTCTGCTTCCGTCTTCACTGGTTAGCACTGCATACAAACAGCCTGCCTCTTAGCCCATATTGTTTTGAGGGAAGAAAATTTCCGGAAGAATTTTATAGGTTTAAAATCGATAAAAACAAATCGCTGTAAATCCTACGAGAAGTAACACAACAGTGAAACTTATTAGATTCAGAAAAACGTAGCTAACATTCGCTCAGCCTTTATCCAACTGCAACCAAAACTGGTATAAGAGAAGCCGCTAAATTTCCAAAAAGAACCGGGCTTTGAAAGTAGTGATATAATTCAACCAGGGATATCCACCCAATTCAGGGATTATTCAACCCCTGTATTCTACGTCCCCTCTTGAGTCACCATTATGGTGGACATATTGAGAGAAAAAGAGATGGCCACCAGGGGTGAGCTGTCCGCTTCTACGGGAAGGCTGCGCTTGGCGACGCATGCGGAGTGGGGTTGTGCACTGGCCATATCAAGGTTAATCCTATTAGCCAAGTTAATCACACCGAATAATACTTTGGACGTTAGGTGAAAACTAGAATATTGCTACTCGTTGTAGCAATCTTCAAGTTTTCATTTACCGTCCAAAGTATTATTCGGTGTGATTAACTTGGCTAATAGGATTAACCTTGGCGGCGTTTCCCTGGTTGAATGATATCACTACGTTCAAAGGCCAATTCTTTTTATAAACTTGGCGGCTTTTCTTATATCAGTTTTGGTTTTGGGTGGATATCACAACTTTCATAGGACTGTGAATGTACAAACGGTCCACGGTCTTATCGACACCTTTACCTTTTTTCTGGAGGAATTTTATATCTATCACAATTTTCACATTTGCCGTCCCCAATTAGCCGTTACGTCAGTCAAATTGACACGGTTTTGACAATGCCATTTGTGAGCACAATGGCTAACAAACGCTGATTTTCGTTCGCTTCACTCACTCAATCAGCGTATCCCCCTCCAGTTGCTCTTCTTGAAGTTAATGTTAATTACGAAACGAAGCTGTAGTTGCTCACTCAATCACAATTAATCTCATCTACTTGGCCGATCGTCTACTTGGCAGCGCAACACTAGCATGCGTCTAGATTAACCAGCAAATTTGGCACATTACGAAGAGATACTTTTTTTAATTACTTTTTTTCCTACTTGATTCGACCCTGCGATCACGACCTGCACGAAGTTATATTTCATTCAAAAGACGTGTTTCTGAGACTCGAACCAATGACATCTGGATCACCAGGACCCCCACAACGGGGGGAGGGGGGGGGTCAGGTGGACCTGCTGTTCCCAGGCCCGGTCACTCAAGGGGCCCGCACGACCCAAACATTTTTTTCTCAATTGTGAGTCTTGATGACTATGAGTGTGCGTATTGTGAATTTGTGCGAATTGTGAATTTTTTTATACTCCAACAAGCAACAACTCCAATCCAACGGCAACGAGCACGGAGCAGGAGCACTGTAGTGGAAGCCTGTCAGCTTGTTAGGGAGGGAAGACTTCATACGTAAGCAGCCCGGATTAATGAATGAACCAACCACAATTATTGTGGCCAACGAATATTGTAACGTAGTGTAACTTTTTTACGATTCAGTCGGGGGAAGGGACCCCACTGTTGTAGTTAGTTTCAAGCCCTTAACTTTGATGTGGGGGGGGGGGGGGTGCTGCGGATCACTGCACAGATGCCCCTATTATCTGAGCCATCTCTTCAAGGCCGTAGATGCTTATTTTTATTGTTCGATTTTTGCTCTTGTGCTCTTGCATTATCTACAGTACTGGCCGGATCTTGGATGAAAAACAGCGTACGCGACTGGGTTGGGCAATATGGCCGCCGAAAACGCCACTTAAACGATGATTCATTATGTTGCCTCTTTCTGTCAACCGAGGGCGACACCGTCCGTACAAAAAATACAACGTTCCTTCCCTTGCAACACTTTCTGGATACACGAACGTGTCGCTTTTTTATTTCTCCAATCGCAGAGAAATAGCTTAACTGTGGCTGAGTGATAGCTTAAAAACTATTAAAAAAAAACGTCAATACATAATAAAAATGTGACACGCAAATCTACGTAAAATTTAAATTATATTTTGAAAACCGCCACTAGATACCAACAGATGTCGCGACTCTCCGCACAAAATTTCACCGCGATGCGATTTGCCCATTCCCGAACAGACCTCAACAAATGGGGCAGTCATGGCGTCCATTTTGTCTACCCCCTCTAAGTCGTTGTAGATCGGGCCAGTTAGGGCGCTTGTGTATCCTTTTCTCGTGTATTTGTGGAGAAAGTGACGCAAATTCAACGTCAAGGGTTGTCTTTTGCAACAGCGTTGAAGAATATCTTCGTCTGCTACAAGGCTATTCAAAAGACAGATCGTTCATTCGAGATACGGTACTCATTTTGATCGGAGAAGTAGTTAAGCATGCTGTAATCAGAGATGCTGAGTTAGGTATAATTACGTTGATAACTAAGAATTAGACGTCAAATACGTCCCATTTTAATCGTCTGAAAAAAACAATACAGAATACTTAATGCACCTTCAATTGGACTCAGACCAGCGTATGGACTACATTAAAGGTCCATACACAGTTCAAAAGTTTGATTTGTAAGTATTTTCCAGTTCTATATAAGCAGGGATTTCCAGCATTTTTCATTTCTCATTGAGCGTGGTTTTCCAGTATTTTCTAGTTCTTTTAGGCGTGGGCTCTAGTTATTTTCTAGTTCCTTTTGAGCAGGGTTTCCAGGTATTTTTTACTTCTGTTTGAGCGTGGTTTTCCAGTAATTTAGAGTCAGCTTTGCGTGGCTTTAGCGTGGCTTTCCAGTATTTTCCAATTACTGTTGCGTAGTTCCAAAGTTAACGTCAAGTGTTGCATCAATGCATTTTTCCCCATGCCTGAATTTGAGTTTGTTACGAACTTATTGGTATTGAGCCTGTGACGTGTGGAAGTTCTTTAAAACCATAAAAACTTCTTTCTTGTCTGTGTACCTTATGAGCTGTGAGTTTTGTCACTAAGTTTTAAACCCATAAATCTTATTCCATAACGTAGTTGCTTTGGGATTGCGATATAAATTGCTGTCATTGCTTCAAGATTACTTGACTAAAAGAAATTCAGGCAAGTAATCTTAAAGCAATGACAGCAATTTATATTGCAATCCCAACGCAACTACGTTATGGAATACGATTTATGGGTTTAAAACTTAGTGACAAAACTCACAGCTCATAAGGTACACAGACAAGAAAGAAGTTTTTATAACGGTTTTAAAGAACTTCCACACTTCACAGGCTCAATACCAATAAGTTCGTAACAAACTCAAATTTCTGACAAATACGTGTAGTAGATCGTCTTGCAATGGTACAAGAATTCAAAGCGTAACAACATGAATGCCTTTGTCTGTCTGTTTCAAGTAGGACCTAAATACTTGTGTTTAGGCGGAGCAATCCCTTCCTAACTAAAGGATTTTGTAGCCTATTTCGTCCCAGAATAAAAACATTTCTTTCCAAATTCAGTCTTTGAGTTAGTGACATCATTACGTCGTCATTGTAACCTATGCATACAGTTAATTAAATTCATCATGTTATTAAGTCTGTGTTGCATTGTACATTGGCTAATTTCACAAATGAGTTGGTTATGGGCTTGTTGTGATTTGAGCCTGTGAAATATGGAAGTTCCTTAAACTCGTAAAAACTTCTTCCTTGTCTGTGTACCTTATGTGTTGTGTTTTTTTTTGTCACTAAGTTTTAAACCCATAAACTGTATTGCATAACGAATAATTTTATTACATAACCAATAATTTTATTGGGATTGTAATTTGTTTTTTTCACCATATTTTTGCTTTTTTTCACGATTGTGCTTTAGTGGGCTACCATATCTGACTTGTTTATTTTGAAATACTTATTTTTCCTATTTGGCTATCTTGATAGCACTACTCTATATTGCGAAAACTTGATAGGTCCCTTTTTCCCTTTACACATGCCCTTTGTATAATATACCTTCTTTCGTGTTTACCAACTATTTTCACTACTATACTTGCTTTTTTTTCCCCACGACTGCTTTTTTGTTTCATATTTGATTTGTTTATTTTAAAATACTTATTTACCCTTTTTGGCTGTCTGATATCACTGCTTTATACTGCGAAAACTAGACGGGTCTTTTTTCCCTTTACCAACCCCCTTTTATCTTATATGCATCCTTTCAGTGGTTTAATGAAGCCTTCTTTTGGACATGTGGTGAAGAAAACAAAACAATTCAACAAACCATAAGCAACTACGATACACTTTTCACAAAAACCGTAAATTCACGACTGTAAAGATTTTAACTGCATCCAATGACCATTAGAATTGATAATGTTTAACACTATAGCAGGATACTTTTCACGAATGTCATTGTTGTAACCTCGCCGCTCGACAAGGATACTCGGTTGTATACCCATTTATATACGGGGTTCATTGTATTATTAACCTAGAGTGGGCGTTTGGCTTCGGGCCTGGGCCCCAATTAAAAGTTATTTCTTTCTCTTTCTCGACAAAATCGATGGTGTGAACAAAAAATGTGAAGAAGACAAAACGATGAAGTGAGTCACCTAAACTGGGAAACTACCTAAAATCTGGAAAACGGCTAAAGTCGTCCCGATATTTAAAAAGGGGGAGGCTTCAAATCCCAGTAATTATCGGCCAATTGCACTGACCTCTGTACCATGCAAAGTTATGGAGAGGATTGTTCGGAATTCGATGCTATCGTTTATCGAAGAAATCACATATACTGGCTGTTGATCAGTTTGGATTTTTACCGGGAAGATCTACCACTCTACAACTCCTTTCAACTCTTGAACATTGCACAAGCTGTATCGACGATGGTATTCCAGTTGACGCAATTTACATTGATTTTGCGAAGGCATTTAAATCTGTTGTGCACAGCAAGCTCATCGCCAAACTCGAACACTATGCATTCAAAGGCGGAATGCTTACGTGGCTTGCTGACTTTGTGTGCAATCGTACCCAGTCAGTGTTTGTTGAAGGCACAGCGTCAGAAGTGTGTGTTGTTGTTAGTGGTGTCCTCAGGATTCGGTATTAGCCAAATACTTTTTATTTTTTTTTAAACGATCTTACCTCCACTAGTGCATCTGTGAATCAGAAAAAATTTGCAGATGATCTTAAAGTATCTAGTGCTGTTATTGATACATCCGATTCAGCTTCTCTTGCTGGTACAGGAAGCGAGATTGTAAGATGGGCCAATATGTGGCAACTACCGATTGCACCCCAAACGTGCTGTGTTTTCCATGTTGGCCGCACAAATACTGGCTTTAAATATGGTCTTATACCGGGGAAAATGCTTCCCGAACTTAGAATAATAAAGGATTTTGGGATATGGCTGTCACACGATCTGAAATCGAGTGTCCACTGACGAAATATCGTCAAGTTGGCACATAAAAGAGCTGCAATGATTAAGAAAGTATTTACTTCAGGCGATCGAAAAACTTTGATCTGGGATTTCAAAGTCTATGTTAGACCCATTCTCGAATATGCAAGTCCTGTTTGGTTTCCGCACCTCTTAGGGTATATAGACATCATTGAATCTGTGCAGAGACACTTTACTAAAACACTTAATGGTCTAAAAAACAAAACTTAAGAGGAACGACTTGAGTTTTTAGCTCTTGATTCGCTAGAGTTACGTCGACTTCGTGCAAGCTTGCATTTAATATTCTCACTTTTGCACAATTTAGTAGGTTTTGATTACTCTTTTTTCTTTGAATTACGTCTCGGTGACAGGACTAACGGCCATTCCTATAAGTTTATGGTAAACAAAGCTAACTGTGAAACTCGCAAGTATTTTTGGACAAACAGGGCTGTCGTACCATGGAATGCCCTTCCTGATGAGGTGGTCAAGGCACCTAACTTACCTACTTTCAAGAGTAGGCTGTCCAGATGTGACCTAAAAAGGTTTTTAATGCGCTTTTAAATTTCAGTTCACTGCTTTATTGCCTTTTAACTATGTTTATATGGTTTTTAAATGTTTTAAAAGGTTTTTAATATGTTTCTGTTTTATTTTTCTAGTTTACTTTTTTATTGCATTCTTATTGTGGTTTTTTTTTATTATTATTGAAGACAAGCTCATCATTCCCACGTTTCTGGATGAATACCGAATCAGCAATAGGATATGCAGTATCTGGATAGCACCTCTGAGGCTGCCACTATATACCCTACACATTGGCACCTATCGCAGATGATCTAAGCTCGATCAGGTCCCATAACAGCAACGCAGTGAAACCTCAGAGTCAGTTTAGTGCTGTGCATGATTCTGGCAACACAATATTTTATAAAATTTCTGGTGTGGAGGCCAGTTGCTTTCCTCCTTTAAATATGTGTGTGACCGTTAGGTGGCCAATGAGAAAGGTAAATAGCTGAGTTGGAGAATGGAACCAGGAAGCTCTGCGATGTTGGCATAGCTGGTAAAGTACCCAGCTGTAACACAAGGACCAAGTAATACAAGTCCCAGTTGTGGCTGGTGATGTTTCTTCCTTTATCAGACTGTTTAAAGCGTTCCCGCAAGGTTAATTGTTAATTAATACTGACTGCCCTATAAGCCCCTATGGTTTGCAAGTGGTTTTCAATGCTCTTGTTTCATTGACCGAGACTTCTACCCAGTGTTGTTACTTAGCATACCTTGGTTAATGATAAATGAACACAGATGGTTGCGATTGGTTTTCGGACTTAAGAGTCAAACTGCCTTAGCAGAGATTTATTGAACCCTCAACTTATATTAAACCGCAGTTCGAAACATTACCATTCATCCATACTGACATGGCTTCAGCCTTTGGTCTCAATTTCCCGCTCAGGTAGTTTGACACTTAATGCCAAAAGCTAGTAACTGGTTTGCATCTATATTCATTTATTGTTAGCCGAGCCAGTCTGCCTTTCCATTCTGTAGTTTGCTTCATTAGAAAGATCACATGAAAGTAACTTGGTTAGAAAGGGCTGATGGGGAAAAGTAAATACACTGGACAAGGGGACGAATAGATAGAAAAACCTCATTAAAAAATGTAGTAATCTTTTCACCAGAAGTTTCTACCTTGTATAGATTCAATCAACAAGGACACTTGGCTAGGAGGTTATAGTCTTGACGTTATCCGTAACAACCCAGTCTAAACAATGATAGACCGGTGTTACTTATTGAAGATTGATTGACAATCCCTTGGGAGTGGGGATACTTCCCTTGAGACTCACCACAAATGGTAGGGTTAGGTTTTGATGTTAGGAAACACACAAATTCGCGGAAGCGAGGTGCTTCTCAATAGAACTTGGCTTAATGGTAAGGACGAATCCTATGAAAGAATGGACTAAACGGGAAAGGGCTAAATTCGCCGCCAAGGTGATGAGTCACGCTGGGCCAGTAAAAGGTGTTCACACCGAATCCATGCTGGATGCTAATTGCAACTGCTTATCAAACAAATCCAGGCTGGATTACGGATTGTTATTGGGACTGAATCAATGTTAACTTTACTACAGACATTAACAGGAAGAATTTAGATTATAGTCTTAGTTAGTTAAGCATAGAAATTGATTGAAATGGCATTTCGTGCCAACCTTTAGTGGTTGCGAAAAGGATTGAAGGCCTGCTTCGTAAGACAATCAAACTCATATCTTTATTCCTTGCTTCAAATGCCAGCATGATACACACCGCTAAAGAACCTCTGACTTAGGGTGTGCTAACTAGTCACAACTCAGACTTCCCTGGGTATCCCTGAATGCCGGTTGATGATGTGAAGTTGAACGGCTGCATCTAGTGGTACAGTTGAAGCAGGCATCGAGTGAGTCTCACTCACCACCTATCTCTATCTTGGCAGCAAGGGCGCAACTCGATCCAGATCTGGTGTATATAGTCGGTTCTCGTAACCCTATCACTGGCCAACTAGGAGCGTGTGCTGGGAAATCGGAGGGGGGTGGGGGAGGGGAGTAAGAGGAGAAAAAAAAAGCGCCGCTTCAATGATATGATAGAATATTGTGGAGAGTTTCTCGCTCTGCTCGCTATCTTTGACAGACATCGTTGAGGCTTGCGTCAGATGCCTCTCCAAGCTGATGACAGGTCCAGGCAGTACGTATATAGGCAAAGCTAAGCTCAATGGCAGGCGATAGTCAGCGCCGTCGTGCGGTCGGTAATCGACACCCTTTCAATCCGGGCTACTACCCCTTTTCCTTCATTTCCCGTTACTAGGATCAGTTTCTGCGATTTAATTGATCTTGTTGCGGAGACGAAGCCGCGTGCAAAGGTAGACTTTTCAACGTCACTACCCCCACCACCTCCCCCTTACCCATTCCACCAACCCCTCCTCATCCCAAACCCACTTTTCCATTTTGTTGTCCAGAGCGACTGACTGACTGCGTATGCATGCTCATGCGCTGAGAAAGGAAGTGAAGATGCCACCGTACGCCATCTGGAGAAGGCCTGACAAAAAAAAAAAAGATGGCTTCTTACAGTTGGGAGGGGATTGGCACAGATGTATATTTTGTTTTTGTTGCCTTTGAAATAAACAAGTGAAATTGCATTGGGCTGGAAAAAATATGAATGAAAACAAAAATGGAATTGAGGAACACACATATTGAAAAAAAAAAACCCAGAAAGTTCAAAACAAGATTGCTAGACTTTTATTTAAAGAAAAGGATAATATACACAAGTAACAATTAGTTTAAGATGAAATTTAAGTAAGTAAGTGTCTTTGGGTAAAGAAACCGTTGGGTAAAGCTGTTTTCAGAATAATTCATGTAGACATGCAATTCCAGTTGTACATAATAATTTATGTATGAGTGGAATTGTACATAAATATTAGCTCTCAGTTTAACTCAAACTCAAGCTAAGACGGATTTTTTTTTGAAAATTCTCGCGCATAAACGAACTCTAACTAACAGGCACTGCCTGCCGATCGTGCTCATGTCAACTTCAAGCTAAAAAAATCCATGTAAATTGGAAAAGACTGTAAAATTATGCTGTATCATATCAAAAACCAAAACTGGTAAAGTGAGCCGCCAAGTTCCGAATGGTTTGACCCCTTCAAAGGAGTGATGTCAACACACCAAAACATTCGCCAACTTAATCACATTGCTTAATCGTTCGAAGGTTAATGAAAACTAGAACATTGCTACTTTCGGTAGCAATGTTCAAGTTTTCATTTAACGTCCAAAGTATTATTCGGTGCGATTAAATTGGCGAATGTTTTGGTGTGAGTGGTTTGATTATTTCACCAAAGCATAGTCTGAGATATGGCATGCAACCCACCCCATACTGAAAGGCCACAATACACGCTCTTGCTATAGTCTGCCGTTTAAAAGAAATATGACCGTCGCACAAATTATTTGTTTCTTTCACAGAAAACAATACGGCTTAGAGTTGGGTGCCTTGTAGTAAACCAGATTAAAAAACAAAAATGAGCTGTTTTGGCTTTTAAGGTAAGGTTTACAGGATGGCAAACCAAGCAGTGCTGCATAAAAAGACGAACAACGTTTCGAAAATTTACAATTTTCGTCATCGGGTTAGCATAATAAAATTGAAGCGTGGCAAAAACCACTAAGTCATCTTATGCCATCCTGTAAACTGTTACCGTGCTTTTTACTCCATTAAGGTAAGGTTTAACTGTACCGAACTCAAAACAGCAAAAGAAAACAAATAAACTTTCCTGTAAGGTTTCAGATACAGCAGTGTTGCTGTTCTAGTGCACGTGAAACCTCACTGCTGTATTCAAATGTGTTCGAGTACGGCACCATTTATTTTCCCTTTTGCACCGATAGGGTACCTAATAGTGCAGTGGATATATTCCGACACCCTGAACAAATTGTAACCAAAACCATAACTGGTGTCTCACGTCTAGAATGTCATCCTGTGTACAACATACCCAAAATCCACCGAAATCCGAATCCGGGAACATTCCAAACAAAATTTGCTAATTTGCATACATTTTTGTATACGTTTTTTTTTTTGAAACTTCTTATCCATTCGTCAGATCGAAAAACACAGCGCATAAGTCTGAAATAGAATGAAATTTTCTAAAGGAAAGGTCCTATTCACTTTTGGGGCAAAGTTAAGCCATGTAGTCCAAATTTGTCAATTACCCCAGGATATATTTAGGTGGCGGCTCTTCAGAAATTTGTTGCTGTTTTCTTTCTAGCTATGCTAATCACAATATTGTGTATCTTAAATAGGGACTGTCCTACTCCGATTAAAATGCGTTGTCGTAATGGCGTAGCAGAGAAAGAGAAATGTGATTTTCGATTTCAAAGTGCTCGCATTAACTATCTAATTAACCTAGATGAACATACTTAGACTTTTCTGAAAGGTGTTGATGTATTCTTTTCATAAATGGTAATAACAATTGTGTACCTTAAATGGGGACCGTCCAACGCTTGTTGTAAGTTGTTGTAATGGCGTCGTTGTGAATGGTGATTTTAATTTCAAAGTGCTCTTATGAGCTATCTAATTACCTTACATGGACATTCTTAGGCTCTTCTGAAAGTGGTGGTGTATTCTTTCCAGCAATACCAATCACAGTTGTATATCTTAAATAGAGACCGTCCTACGCCCATTTCATGAAAGGCATTGGCAAAGTACTCTATGGCCTATCTAATTTCCCTAGATGAACATATACTTATAGGCTTTTCTGAAAGGTAGTGATGTATGCTTTCCAGCAACGCTAATCGCAATTCTGTATTTTAATTAGGGGCCGTACTATACCCGTTGAAAGGTGTTGTGGTAATGGTGTATAGTAGTGAAAGAGTACGGTGATTTTCGATTTCCAAGTGCTCTTTTGAGAAATCTAATTGCCTTATATGAACGTACTTAGGCTCTTCTGAAAGGCTGTGATGTATTCTTTCCAGCAATGCTAATCACAATTGCGTATCTTAAATAGGGACCGTCCTACACCCAATGAAAGGTTTTGGCGCAAATATGTAAATTTACGCAAATAGCGGATTTTTTATTTTTATTTATTTTTTAACATTCCCGGATTCGGATTTCGGTGGATTTTGGATATGTTGTATAGGATGATATGCTAGACATGAGACGCTAAGAATGGTTTTGGTTGCAATTTGTTCAAGGTACACATACATTCATTTTTAATTCTACCACACTATAATGATTGGCTGCCCTATTTTAACCTTTTTCCAGCAACATCGCTGGAAAATGGTTAAAAACTGATCATCTTAGATGTAAGTTTCTTTACGCTGATAGTCAATTTTTTTTTGTTTTGCGTTCGGCCTAAACAGCCGTTTTTGTGACGTGGAACTTGGAGGCGTTTGTGGGCAAGCAGCCCTTTTCCTCTTCTCATCTCATTACGATGGGCGAAAGTGATCCCTCTCTTTCCCAACGCCCACGCGTATCATCTCCACCCCCGCGCACGTGCGACCCTTCGCGGAACAGCTGGCCCGGTCAAAAGTCACCGATACACTCAATGGCGGAAACCCAACAAGTCACGGGAGAGCTGAGGATACATGACCGCCGATCGCGACGCCAACCAGTTACGGCCGTGGGAGATCGTACTGGATACATAAAAGTAATAATTTTCACAAGCTGTTTCTGGCATTAGGAAGCCATGTTGTCATACTAGGCCTATACCCCGTTTGTTTGCGCATTGGTGAATGTTCCAGTTGGGGGCCCAGAACTTGATAGCCTAGTTTTCCGTCAATGATAGATATTTCATTGCTACCGATTGTGACTACGTAAACGACAATACCTTCAACAAAGAATATGCTCGCCTTTTTTCATTGCTGTTGGTTTAATTTTTTACGTTTAGATTCGTTGTCATTCATCCGCTGGCCCGCTGCCCTGGTGCATTATTTTCCCGCAGACTTCACACCTACGTTTGAACTGTACGTCTTGTATGGCTAAATTGAAGGTAGTAACCCTGATCCGGGGGCCTGGATCTGTAGCGTACGCCGCAGTTTTCACCTCAGGTGGTGGTTGGGCCGCTGGATGCCGCCATGTGTCAATTGGCTTTGATTGATTGGATTCGTTGTATAATAATAGCATATCCCCACAAAGCATCATGATCGCCCATACCATGGTGTATACCAAATAATGAATATATACAGGGTTCGTACATAACAGACGAAAAAATTTTCAAGGCCTTTTCAAGGCTTACTTACAACCAATTTCAAGGCTTTTTGCACAGCAGACTCTCAAAATTACTTTCAACGTTGGCCTTATTGTGTAGTTTACAGTAGGAAGATGAACTGTCGTAAACAATGACGAACATTATGTCCTCCCTCCTTCAAGGAGGAGAAGAGAACTGTATTTGCTCAACTGCCCCTTCTGGCAAAAATTGCTTGCACTGCACGGCACCTCACTTTTTCTGTCACAGTCCAATCCGTGGGGAGCATCGTCCATAGAAGAAAGGAATTCGGCTTACAAACTATTTCTACTCATTTATTTAATTTTACTTCTAAATTAATATTACTGTCATGGCATTAACATTATTCCAAACAAAGTACATTCACAAAATTCAAGGCCATTTCAAGGTTATGACAAAAAAAATCCCCTTTAACAAGGTTTTTCAAGCCTTAAATTTTCGGTTTTCAAATTTAACGCTTTTCAAGGAATTCAAGCCCGTGTACGAGCCCTGTGTATACATACATATATATTACATCTGGATGTATATTTTTTTTAGCCAATAGAGCTAACAAAAAATACTTCGGATAAAAAGCTGGCGACTTTTTTTTTGCATGCGTTTAAAAAAGTAGGGGTTCTCCACGCAAATGAAGGTGTGCGACTTCAATGGGGAAAAAGAAATACACATATTAGCCAAAGGTGGACCTGCGATGACCAACTTCTGTGTGATTTGTTTGTTTTTATCTGCGAGCATCATGCGGGTATGAAAATCATTCGTGAATTAAAAAAAAAACACTGCGATAGACGTGCAATAAAAAGCAGTCAGCGTGTTTATCGCAAGTGTGCTCACTCACATTTCATTAAAAAAAAAAACCAATGCATTGTTTTGGCCTTCTTGTTATGCTTCTAGGAGATGTTTTTCGTGACAACAAATAAACTTATACACAAAAAATTCAGCAAACTTTCATGCCGCATGCATCGTTGCTACATTTAAAAAAAAATACTGTCAAAAGAGTGTAACGTATCCGCCTTCAGGTGCCTTTGAGCGTCATCAGAAGAAAGTTTGCAGAATCTGGCAACATCTAGCACTATCTATACCACGCGCCATGGCTGTTTGCTGTGACGTGCATATCACGTGACTGGGCTAGTCTAATCAGACGGCCAAACAGCCGTTGTTCTCGTTCGTCATTGGCTAACTCATGGTGACGCCACGGCAAACAGCCATTGCGCATGGTTTAGTACTATATCTAGCACTTGCTTGCACCAAGCAGAGGAAGGCACAATGGCATTTCTTCTAACGAAACAAAAAAGCCACGTGCCTCCTTAATTATTGAGTGAAAATTTAGCACGTCCATGTGCATCTGAGAGGAATCTGTAATGGTTAACAATATCACTGCCAGTAGATATCGCCACGATTTATTCGTGCGATTTTCTGTTGGCGACAATGCGTCTTCAAATGTAGCAGCCGTGTCGACATAGAAGGTTTCCTGATTTTATTTTTTATTTATTTTTTTTTTATTTATGTTTATTTGCGTTACGAAAAACATTGGGATTTGACCACCGACTCGTCACCATCTTCTTACCCTCGCTATGCTGAGAAACAAACGGCTTTGCCGCAATGGAGCTTGAAGCCAAAAATTTCATACATCGCTGGATAATACGCGCAGAGAAAGTTACGTCACAACAACGACTGGTTAGTGGCCATTTTTTAGCATCATAGACAGTAGGCCTACTTCCAAAACCGCAAATCTAATTCATTTACACCAACTAATACAGAGACAGTTTGGCGCCACACTTTAAATCATGCATTTCAAGTGAAATCATGCGTGTTGTTTGTTGTGACACCAGACCTTTAAACCTTACAAACCGAACTCAACAAACCCAACTAAGAGTCCTAAAGACCCGAAGTGACGTCACATCTCGACGTAGCTGACGTATTTGCACAGTGCCGAGCGCAGACCCCCCGATGGGGCAGGGGCAACTTTTATTAAAATTGGCACAGTGAGATTTATTTTCCGAGGACTTTTTTTTAGTCCTGGATCCACGTCTGGATCTTTTTTAGCCTTTTAAGGCCTTTTTCAGGCCTTCAGGTCCTCCCCCCCCCCCCCCCCCAACCCCGTGCACGCCATTGGATTTGTCAAGGTGTTGTGGGAGACATCAGAAACGACAACTCGAAGAGTGTTCGGTTTTTATCACCCGCCTCGAAAGGTGAATTATTTTCCTCTCAACAGACACGTTTGAGAACGAAGGGTAAGAAAAGCAAGTTTACAAATAAAAACATGCTTGTATTAAATGTGTAGACCCAAGTGACGAGCTAGTTCGTCGAATTTCAGCCTCTCTTTTGGATAAATGAATACCCATTTACGTTGCCTTTCGGAATTACGTGTCAGACTGCCCAAGTTCAAAAGGCAACGTAACATAGCTGTGACATTTGCCGCCATATTGGCTCCAGTATGGGTTTTGGAGGGCATAACTACAAGGTGCACTACACAAATATGGAGGGAAAACAACGTAAGAGCGGATTTCTTAGGCTTAAAATAACGTTGTTTTCTCCAACAACACAAATCGCGCGTTTTAGGTCTAAGAAATCACTCTTCACAGCATCGGCTTCAGTATGACGCCCTTTTGTTTCTCTCTGCAGTGCCCCTTGCAGCTAACCCATTAAGGCTCCAGCATAGAGTTATATGTATACAATAATACTACGTCGTGTCACTGCTCTATAGGTTTGCAACTGTATTTACTTAACCCTTCTCGAGCCCATTTGGCTTTCCGTCCTGTTTTCTCTCTTTTGGACATATAATGCTCTCTCTAGTTTGCTGTAAACGGCTTAGATGTGAATTGGATTGATGTTTTTGGAAGGTACTGAGAGCAAATAGTTTGAAATACATGGATTCTAGTATAGTTAACACCCCCTGCTGGGACCCGTCATCCATGACGTATGGGCTCATGTCACTAATTTTTTACGAGGAACTGCCCCCAAGATCAGGAGACGTGGGGTAAAGAACCGTGAATTCGATACACTTCCCCTTATCACAGTTACAGGCGTGTATGTTACTCGTGGCAAGAGGGAAACGAAGTCATCATTACTCATTTCCGGAATGGCTGCAGGTGTAGCCCGGAAGCTGCGCAGGAAAGGTAAGGAAGCACCGTCTAGAGTGGCGCGTCTATAAATCTAGGTGGTGCGGGTTTAATGGCTGCGTGTTGCAGCTAAAGTATGCTCAAACCAAAGATAAGTACAGTGTTCGGTTCAGACAGAGCGTTTTGGCGTTAATTATTCAGTTCCCTCTGCGTGCATAGACGACTTTTATTGCCGATCATCTCGTATGAAGTTTCGGAATATATGTTCGTTTAGGCGTTTCGCCAAACCTGAAACTCCCACGTGTCTGTTGAGCCAGGAATTTGAGAAGCGGTAGGCCTATAAACTCTAATGTGACGTGCAATTTATTTTGAAGTGCGTGAGTTAACGATGTACTTGTGTTAGTTTTGTAAGCTAACAAGGAGATAAAAAGAACACCTTCCACGTACGCCCCGAGGGGATATTTTTAAAGTTTCATGTGTACATTAGGGAGGGGCGATATTGAAATTTCGACTAGGCGATTATTCCAGTACGTTGATATGCGATATTTGCGGCTGTTGAGATATTCCTCAACGTGTAGGCCACGCTGTCTTAAGTTGATAACAGCACTAGTCGTACAGTAAGCCTACTAACTACAGAGCAGTGACACAACGTAATATTATTGTATATAATTCTATGCTATGGAGCCAGTTACTGGGATAGCTGCAAGGGTCACTGGAGGGCGAAAAGAAGGGCGTCTTACTGAAGACAATGCTGTTAAGAGTGGATTTCTTTGGCATATAACGCGTGATTTTTGTCGATTTGTTGGCAGATGCTGACATTTTTAAGCAAGTGGAATCTTTATTTTCCGATCGATCACAATCTCGCAGCGTAAGGGATTGGAGAAAACAATGGTTTTTTAAGCCTACGAAATCCGATCTCAAAGCACTGCATTGGCTAGAAGTGTCGTTGTTTAACCCACCATTTCAATCTAGTGCCCCTTGCAGCTATCTCTCTTGTAGCCAATATGACGTCACTTGCCGCTGCTCTATACGTTTAGGGCTAGTGCTACTACGACTAGTAGTTGTTTCTATAATTTTGTATTAACACTACACTGACTAGGACTATTACGTAAATAGTCATAGTTAGTGTAGTGTTAATACAACATTATAGAAAAACAATTAATTCTTATTTATTCAAAATAGTTAAGCATTTTCAAATATTTTAAGTTTTTGAAATACCATTATTGTCTCGCATATAAGTCTCACCAGGAATAAAGACCGATCATAAAACAAATGCACGCACTCCTATAACATTTCTGTACTATTCATGACTTGTCAATCAACAGACAAGCACTTTGTGTTGTTACAAACTTACATTATACCACGCGCCATGGGTGTTTCTGTGACGTGCATATCACGTGGCTGGGCTAGTCCAATCAGAATGCCAAACAGCCGTTGTTCTCGTTCGTCATTGGCTAACTCATGGTGACGTCACGGCAAACAGGCATTGCGCATGGTTTAGTCCTGTTAAAAATTAGCAGTGAGCAGCAATTTTTCTTCCCCATTTGAGGCCATGTTTGTTTAAAAATGTTAAGTTAGATGGTTTATTAGAAATAACTTTAGAACGGTTGCAGCTAGAGAGAGGGGGGGGGGGATTGAGGCTTAATGGCGCCTTGCAGCTAGATATTTGCGGTTTGCCCCATTGGAAAGCTGGGAGAAAACCCGTTAAAACGGTGCGTTTGGACACCAAAATTGGCCAATATTTAGCGAAATTATACACAACATCGTGCTCCAATGTTCAACACACGAAATGAGCTCGAAGCTGCGATAATCGCCAAACAAAAAAAGCGATTGTTGTATATCGCGATAATATCGAAATATCGCAATATCGCCCAACCCGAGTGCACTACTCTTGACTCGGAGACAAAGCCACTAGCCCCTCGACTTTGCTGTCCTTGATTCAACTGGGTTTCCAGAGAATTCTTAAGAACATTATTTTCGTTGTTGGGCTTAGTTATTTTGTCTTCTTGTGTACGTCCCGTTGTGGATGAGGTGCGTGTAAAAGGGGTTAAGAAGGGGTTAAAAGGGTTTGTTTCCTACAGTTCAGGGCAAAAGTTCTGTCTGGTCCCAGCGCAATTAATGTCAGATACAGTTTTCATACGTAAAAGTTGAAGAATTATTTTGCGTTGACCCTGAATGCTGAGTCAAGATCATTGCATATGCCTTCATTGATTTCGTTTGTTGACATGCATTGTGCCTTGGCTTTTGCCTCATCGTAACTTTTGCGGATTTATCATCCATGTGTTTGTCCGTTCCAGGGCCAACTGGCTTCGGCAGGAGTAAATGAGCAACATCGAGGGCTAAGAATCAAGATATCTGATTTAATGCGTTCTTGGGCGTGTCCAAATCAGAGGTTTCGCTCGCCTCTTTAATTTGCAGCCTTCATACTGAAATAGAAATTGGCCCATTGCCTAACCTCGATCGAGCATCAGAGCACCCTCAGTTCTACATACCAACCGCTTTGAAGACTAAGCTGGTCACATGAAAACCAAGTCTTATACAAATTCTTGTAAGGTGCATTCCGTCATGCAAATTTTCGCAATGATGTAATCATCTCTGCAACTGAGCTCACCCAATACTCCTCATCATAACGGAATTCCTTATAAATGCTATTGCTATCTAGACTTTAAAGGGTTCGGTAAAGTAAGTACTTTCCTAATTCAATTTCTTAACAACTATTACAGTTTCGGATGAAGCTGGGCTGTGTTGCTCTCAAGAAAAGGTTAATTTTGGTAACTCCTACTTTTTGATAGTCTGACACATTTGACTGAGTCTGCCCAACCCGTGCTCCACCACTTGACTTCATACAACGACTGAATTTTCATGACAGTATGTGACACAAATTCAACCCGTACACTCCAAAACACCCCCTCTTTCAGTATTTTGGGTACAATTTTAAACGATGAACTAATCCAGTGAAAAATCAAGCTATAAGTAGCTGTTTAGTGCTAGTTCTTTATTCTTCATATACTGCTGAATACTGTGGGGCCGTAAACAAATTACCTCATGTAAATGAGGTATCCCCTACCTCATTCGTTACCGGAGAGAAATAATTTTGGAAAATTTTTAATTTTCTAGATTATTTTAGACTGTTCTATCTAATCAGGCTGGTTGTAAATATCGATACTGGGAACATACAGGTATTGGCATGATATATTATACAAATGCTAAAAAAAAAAAAAAACCGTAGTAGTACAAAATTTGCCATGCAATACTGCACA
>JAHWFP010062529.1:0-11252 GCA_023313725.1 Lithobius niger
CAAGGTTAATCCTATTAGCCAAGTTAATCGCACATACTAATAGTTTGAAAGTTAAATAAAAACTAGAAGATTGCTACTAGCGGTTGCAATCTTTAAGTTTTCATTTAACGTCCAAAGTATTATTCGGTGCGATTAACTTGGTTAATAGGATTAACCTTGGCGGCCTTTCCCTGGTGGAATGATATCACTACCTTCAAAGGCCGACCGTTTTTGGCGGTTTTTTTCTACCAGTTATGGTTTTGGGTGGATATCACAACTTTCATAGGACTGTGAACGTACATAAGGTTACACCGTCTGTTTAAGATGCTTCAGTCCCATTTTTGCACACACTGACTAACAATCGCTGATTTCGTTCGCTTCGCTCACTCAATCAGCGTATCCCCTTCAGTTGTTTTGTTTATCCCTGCTTTTAATTTTTCAAGATTTCGTCCACATTTAGTCATGCAGAAACCCCCGAAGGTCGCTGTTACTAAAACAGCAGAACGCGAAGCATAAAAACCCTTTAGCTCATGTATGCTCGTATTGTTGCGTAACCATCATCTAATGTGCATCCCTTTATTCTTACGCTATCCACGGCAACGTTAATGTTTCTTTATTTTGTCCTTCGTTACAGTTCAGTTTTTAGTTCGTCCAGGCTTTTACAATAAATCTAAGGACTAGTCTTGATTGTTCAAGCCATTGTTGCGTAAAATCTTTGGTTGCAACCTGGAAAAGAAACGAAATTTAAATTCGCCGGTGGCGAATTTCAAAACTCTCCCACGCATTTGTCCTGACCCTTACAACCCCCAAATAAACAAAAGGACCATCCTTACATCACCATGCATCCGTGTGCAAAAGTTCAGGTACGCAGGCCTTCTCAATTTTGCGCTAGCCATGAGCAAAAAGTCTATGGGATTTAACATGGGAAAAATCTTATTAGCTAGCTAGCTAGCTAGACAGTAACATAAAAAGAACATTATTGACGCATCTTTTTCTCTATGATTGGTGGACATTCATCCTTTAAATTTTAGTTTTTAGTCTCTGACCCTTCCCCTTACATTTTCCACAATTTGAAATATTTCTGTCGCATTGGGATTTTTCTTCAACATGCCAAAATATGCTTTCAGTTGCTTACAGTTAACAGACACATGTCTGCTAGTAAGCCGCCTTTTTATCATTAACAATCAGTTTTTAACAATCGGATGTCTACAATGGGATGATCTACTGTTACTTGGCGGCGACACACTAGCGTGTGTCTAGACCTTGCTTAGTCAGAGCTTAATAATATTTTAATTTTGGAAAATTAATTGGCTTGATTAGCAAGATTATCATTTTCTTTGTACTGCCCTATGAATGTTGCAGATGTTTATTGCGATGCATAAGAAATAAGTAGGCCTATGTAGAACGCAGTAGCTTTGTTGGTTCGGATTTAAATATTGATTTCATGTTTGTTCGTTTTTCACTAATTCGTTAATAATGTTTCAAGCCAACGAGAAATGAAAATCCAAATTATTGTGCTTTCCACGACGTATTTTCGTCAACCGAACTGAAAACAAATGGATTAGTAAAGGCGGTATCCTTTAAAGTAAAGTTTGATCAAGGTCTCCCACGTTAAATCGAAATTTAGATGCTGAATATCACTGTCGTTTTCAAAATATTTCACAAGCTCCGTTGGACTTGGTCAACAAATGTGCCAACATTTCTTAATATCCGTTTTGTCACATCGCATAAAATCTGGACATGAGATGAATCGTGATTTTCATATTTGGCTTGAACTTGTTATTCTTTGGACAAGTTTATCATAATAATAATAATAATAATATTTGTCAGAGGAATAGCGGGTCTGGCAAAGATCCGAGGATCACTAACAGCCAGCCTTGGCTATATTATACAGCACTGTCCACCATTTGTTCAAGGAAGTTGGTCCTTAGCTCATTTTATAGGACACTGCCGCTGACATGCCTTTTTTCTAATAGTACTTTCAATTGGTTGTGCCATACCGGAGTTACGGTATCTTTAATCCATCAGTTTTATTGCACTGCGAAAAAATATGCATCTTAAACTAAGATCATCTTATATTTGCGTCAGTTTTTAAGACGTTTTTGGCACCTTGCAGTAAGACGGTATGCCGCCTTAAAGTAAGTTGCTTTGGGATCTTAAAATTGTGCATCCGTTTTTAAGATGATTTCATTGCCTTAGAAGTTTGGCATCTTAAAGACAGATGATTTGGTAGGCATCTTACATATCTGGCATCTTATGATGTTGATATCTCATTATGATAACGTCTAATAAAACTCAACCATCTTAATTTCTTTTGTTTATATTATTAACTGTTCGAATCTGACAAACTCGGCATATTCTCAATCATAAGACAACTAAGTCCTTATAACCTGCCTGTGGACCAGTGTTAGCATTCATTTAGGTGGTTCAGCTGTATAAAAAATGAGACTATTTGGTTTTTTTTTAAGAACACTTAGGATTAGCGCAATAATTGTTTTCATTCAAAGTAAAGGTAAATCAGCAGTGAAGTTTCAGAGCTTTGTGATTGGTTAACACTTGATTTTGTGAACTTTCGATTCTCAGATCCTTCTCAGGCATTTGGAATGGTCTAAAAATATTTTTTTAGGAGGGTCTTGAAATATTTTATTCTACAATTTTACCATTATATTAATACCGTTTCAAGGAAGGAACACATTTTTTTCCTTTAATGTTCATCATCAGTTGTATGAAAATGAAAATGAAATGAACCTTAGGATGAGGTTGGGATAGGTCAGGTTGGGAGGGGGAGGAGAGACGGGTATGACTTTTTTTGGGTCAAAGCTATGTTTTTACTATACAATTAATGTGTAAGTAATAAGTGTTATTGGCTGCACGGTTCCTTTACATGTCTCCATTTACGTGCTATTATAAGAACAAATAATTAAAACACGAGCAAAAATGTTTTAGAAATTCCTTTTTGCATTTAATAACAATGAGTGGAGTTTCAATTGAAATAATTCACAAAATATTTAAATGTTGGCAACTTCGCTTCGTTTCCGACTTAATACAGTGTGCTGTCTTAAAATGACGGCATCTTTGCTTGTTTCATAACTTAAAATAAATTACCATCTTAAAATGTTAGCAAGTTTTTCCCGTTTTGTAGCTTAAAAGGGGTTGACATCTTAATATGGTGGTGTCTTTGCCAGTTGCCCCATTTAAATAGATTGCCATCTTACAACACATAAACACATTGTCATCATAGAAACACATAAGTTTAGATTTATTTCAAGTCATCTTTTTGATTTGTGCTTATTAACTTAATTGTGCAGTGTAAATGCAGGTAAGGTTTTTAAACTGTACATAACTCTAATTTTACGTTCATTACTTGATGCCCACAAAGATGTAATGTTTTTATCTTTGACTTGCTGGAGCATATATATATATTATTTATCCAAAGAATCAAAGCATAACACCAATAGAAAGAATGATATTTCAAGTTTTTTTTTCGTTCACCATATCTCGACATCGGCTCCAGGTGGTGTCTCAAAATGTCTAATCGGTAATCTGTCTTCATCCATCCATTTCCTAGTATGTTAGGCGTCATCAAAGCAATAGCGGCGATTATCAGTTAACGCGAGTGTTTCAATGTCGTGTACCTTTGTCTTATACACAGTCTTTAACAAACTCCCACAAAAAGAAGTCGAGAGGCGTTACGTCAGGCACACGACGGGGCCAAGGAATTGGGCCGTCTCTACCTATTCAGCGCCCTGGGAGTTTGTGGTCGACTTTCTCCACCATTGCAAGGCTCCAATGAGGAGGTCGGTGCTCCAGTCTTGCTGGAAGATGACGTGTGGTCGAAACTCCTCACATTGAGGTATCGCCTATAGTTATATAGCTATAGTTTATAACTATAGTTTAGTTATAGTTTAGTTTTTTTTATAGTTTTCGAGCATGTCGACGTAGTTGCTCCCGTTAATGGTCCTCTCTGGAAAAAAAAATGGGCCAATAACTGTGTCGTGCCGTAGGGAGCATCAAACATTTAGGTTTTAGCTATCTCGTTCGTGCTTGCGTGTTGCACGAGGATTTTCAGATCGAGATATCGAGATATGGTGAACCAAAATATCTTTAAATATCATTTTTTGTACTTTTTGATTTTTAAAACTGTATGAATAATTTATGGACACCATATATACCGTATATATAGTATCCCTTGTAGTCCATGTGTGTGTGTGTGTGTGTATATGTAAAATGTATGTATGAAATGTGACGCCACCAAAGATTGAATGTTCCCTAATATATATATACGCACACTCACACATGGACTACAGCAATATAGCATGTGCATGCACGAAGCCAACGTGGCTTGTATGTGTATTGTGAATTTACAAAAATCACATCAAATATATACAGTATACAGACTTCCATGTATCAGACAGTTCATAACAAACTTAAAAGCAAGATTTTCATAATCATTTTAATATTCCATCAGTCTATGTTCTGCCTAATTTTAAATGTGATCTCATTGAGGATTATAGGGACGACGAATCTTTTGCCATAGGAATTTCTCCATGTTGGTACTTGCAACTAAACGAAAAAGTTTCGACCCGCTCTGTGTGTTTTCTTTTGACAAGTATCATCATGGTAAGAGTTTGCAATCAATATTAATTTAAACAAAATTTATTATTAAACCTTAAAAAATTGAGTTTTTTAATAATAATTTTATTTCCAGGTACACGAAACTCATCTGAGTTTGTATGGGCATAAACATATAATCCTAAATACAAACTTAACTACAAAATAATAATAAATCTAAAAACTAATAAACCTAAAATAAACCTACATACTTTACACATTATACTTTTGATTTCCGTTATAGTGCATATAGTGTATACTTTATACATTAAATACACTATATGCACTATGTATAATAATAATTTTCTTTCGCGTATGTAATGTCTAGTGAGTTTGTATGTGTAAGCAAGGAACGCATAACACGCATAAACAGATATAATACATGATTTTGTATAGTCTATAATCTATACTTTACCATTAGATGGATATTTCCAGGTATCACGAAACTCAGCTGAGTTTGTATGTGCATAACCATTCAAATTGGCATAAATGTAGTGTTTTTCAGTACATAAATCGTTGTCACGAAAATAATTGTTCATCTTCGTGAAATGTGACGCCACCAAAGCTTGAATGTTCCCTCTGAACCCTTCCTTGGCATTGCAAAACTTTGTAAGTTCGATTTAACAATCTCTTTAAAGCCAAGAATGCAGTAAATACTGAATGCAAGCGACTCGGAAATAGCAACGTTCAATAACGCAGTCGCACCACTTATTTCTTATTATGAAAGTATACTGCTTTGTTCATACATACGAAATAAAAGTGAAGCATCTTAAATCCCGGTTCCCACGTGTGCAATTTAAGTTTAGCCTCGTCTTGGCCCTTGACGCTGTGGCGCCATTGGACCACACTTTTGTGCTGAATGCGGCAATAAACTCAACTTTCGGTTCTAACCATTAATTCTTAAAGGGCAGAGTGAAAATGTTAATGTATATAAACGGTAAAAAAACAGACGGAAATCAAAAGTATGAACTGAATATAAATGTAGACAAATTTTTGAAACAGGGAAAGCTATTCCGTTGAATCTGTGTTTCTAATATCGGGCGAGAGAATGAAACGTCGTAGAAAGAGGGTCACACCATTTTTCTACAATTCCTAAAATATTTTACAGAAAGAGTAACAAACTAGGAGAACAAACTAGGCAATTACTAGGCGTATAATTGAGTTCTGAAGATCTCTATTACTCGGCCGAGCGAGAAATGCTATAAAACGTTAGTTTATTTTCTATATTTATTGGATAGAAACCTATGTAATTCTGCTCTGCAATCTACTTATATATAATATCTACCAAGAGGGCGGTGCTTTGGTGTTCCATTTTATATGATTCTTCCCAGTGCTCTACCTCGATTTTCGACCCCCTCCCTAAAGTATTTGAAGTAGGAATTTCATAGTCGAATTTGCGGATTTGGAATAGCGGACATTTCGTCCCCGGAAAATTCGTCCCCCACTTTTTTATTTCACAATTTCGCTCCCTGGCTGAAGTTACAAAAGAGAGCACAGCCCAATGGTCCGAATCGCAGACATTTGTTCCCCGAACATCCCCTCCACCACTCAAAAACGACAGCAGACATATCCCACCCCCCTCCCCGTAGGTCGAACAATCACCCCTCTCCCCACCTTCCGGGCAGTTTCTCAAAAAAATTGTGAAAAATAAATACAGTTTAATTTAAATTTAAAATCACTATGTTTTACTTATTAATTGTTATTTATTTGGTTACATGGTACGTGGTACATTTAGTGCACTAGCAAATTTCGTTTGATCAAGGACACGCTACTGAAAAATGAACCCTACATCGAGTGCACATTTGGTATATGCAGTCCGAATTGTGGAGGGCACTTCACAAGATAACGATATACTTCCTAAACCCTCCGCAATTCCAGAACTTCTAGAAACTCACTGCTCGAACTCAATATTATAATGATATATTATTACTGCTGAAAATGTGAGTGTTTTGATTCAGGTTTTTTGTGTTTATTTATTTATTTTTTCTCAATTACGAGGTACGGTACTTTAAATGCGCTAAAAAGGTTATTGCACCCAAGCAGCTGAGGAAACAAATCGTAACGAAATTTCGCGAGTGAACAATGTAAAAATAAGTTAACTTTACGAAAATAAAAGTGTAAGAAACGTATTAATAAACATTAATAAAAAACCCATCAAAACACACACTCAATACTTAAAAAAAAATGCATTCAAATTGTTATTAAAAAAATTGTCCAAGGACGAATTTTGTTGGTACCTTAATTTCATGCACTAAAACTATCTTGTCAAGAAATTTCAATCAAATCAGTACAAAACTACGAACGTTATCTTGTTCGCAGCTAAACAGCTAAACAGACACACAAAATCCAATCTACCTCACTCACTCGGCCAACTAGTACCGAAACCAAACGTCTGGAGGTTTATTATTTGAGTTTAAAAGCGTGTCTGTACAGACGATTTCTTTCAATTCGTTTATCATATCGGTACCAAACTTGGTACGCAGTTAGGGTTAGGTGGGTGTGGGTGCAGCTGAAATTCTCAGCCTTTTGTGAATTTGATAATGTGGAATTGGCAATGTCTCATGATGACTAGTGCCACTAGCGGCAGATGCATGAGCTACGGCGTTGGATATAATTGGACTTCAGTTTCGGTTTCGAGATGGAAGTACTGTGTAATAAATCTACTTTGTGCCTACCCATGTGTACTACAGTACATCAAGCATAAATACAACCCAAATGTGATTTAGACGACATGTTGAGGATGCTGTAAACTTTTAAGAAATTCTTCGTGCAGCTGGATCTGGTGAGATCGGTGATTTAGCAATAGCGGACATCTTGCTTGCGTGTTCGATTCGCGTGCGACGCGAAAGCGTTCCAATGTCCTTGATCATGAGGCGAGTGCGATGAGCCCATTCCTTCATGTTGTTATTATTTAAAAAAATAACTTTGTACTGCTTTAGTAATCTAAAACAAATGACATTAATGAAATTACTTTGCAGGCGTGAAAAATGAGCAAAAAAAAAAACCACTTGTGACATGCATCAAATACAGCCAGACCTTTAATTTTCGTCCAAACAATATTTTCGGCCTTCATCACAATGTAAAATACTTAAAAAGTGCTGAAACGCAACAAGCCCTGATCAAATCCAGACTGCTAAGGTGCCATCATATTAGATTCCAATATGACGGTACCTTAGCTGGTTAATGACCTTGCTGTCGACGCGCCATTAAGCCACAATTCCCTCCCCCCCCCCCCCCCAACGCGCTCCTTAGCTGGCTAGGTTTGTTTATTTTGTAAACAAAGCCTAAAAGCTAGGTTAGCCCAAAATTAAAGATCTGGCTGTATTTTATGTACATGCGGGGTTTCAATGATTGTCAAGATTTTTTTTTTTTTACTCACTAAAGCAAATAATGCTCGTACAGATTAATCGGTTCAATTCTGAACCTTAATTGCCTTTAATTGCCGTTTTAGAATAGAAAGAACCGGTAAACTCCATTCACAGTAGGGGGTCGAAAATTGGTAAGAAAAAAGACTGGTATAGTTTGTTCCACATTATGTTTTCAGAAAACTATGAGTGTGATGACACGTTTCCTATAGCATTATGAATGCAAAAATCTGTGAATATCACACTTGTAGACTCTACACAGTTACTGTTAGATTCTACGAGTGGGATATTTACGTGTTTCTTTCACTCGTTTTGAAAGGAGACGTGGCATCGTGCAGTCAATTTTCTGAAAACATTATGTGGAACAAAGTATAGCCTCAGCACCGACTGACAGGCGCTTTTCCAGGTTCCCCTTTCAGTCACTGACCAGATCTTGAGGCATCTTGGCTGACCTCTTCTCCTCAGTCTCTGCGATCAAACAAACGTGTATTAGTAGATTCAGTGACAGCAAATTACGGAGAGAAGGAAGGGTGGACTACAGGAAATAATCACACCTAATTGGATCAATCAAAGGGACCTTTAGAGAAACCTGTACAACGTAACTTCGTGTATATCAACAGGCATTATTTGAATATTTACTCCAGCTTTAGCTCAAAGAATAGGAACGAATAGTTGTTTTTCCCCTTGTCCCACTATTCATCTCAAGATTTAATGGATGTAGAAGATCTTCAAAACATGCAATCAGTTCAATATAGATAGTTGATAGAGGAAAGATATATTTTCCTCTATCAAGTGGGCAAAACAAGAAAAATTCTGAAGAATCAGTAGGTGGGATGAAAACTGATGCGATGGAGTGGGAGACTACCAAGAACGTTACCCAGACCCTAATGGAACGCCTTTCACCAACCAGCGAGCAGGATGCTCAGGCTGTATGGGAGCTGGAGTAGAATTGACGTCGAGATTGCTGAAACATGACTTTGAATGGTTCCATCAATTTGCTGCAACAGAAACTGTGCAGGCATCGGCTTTTTTGGCCTTCTATGTCACGTTTGCCCCTTTCCGGTTTGGAGACATGGTTACAATCAAAACCGGAAGTCGAAATGGTCTGGTAATTGCAACTGCTGAAATGTACTGTATACTTTCAATTCTGTAACGAATCATAATCTTGCAACAACACTCCAACAACACTCTTTACCTATTCTAAACATACTTTCGTTATCGCAGTTGCGTTTCTTTAAAAAAATTACTCACGCTGCTGCAACCATTTTCTGGAATTTCTGATTTATGGTCAACAATTGGAAATTCTAAGAGATTGAAACAATACCCTTCCTCTTCATCAACTTGGCCTGACGATCCAGGTAGATAACAGTACCAAGATGCCATAAGCTTAGTCTTACGTAGCTTTTACGTCACACCGACCCCACACTAACGTAACACAGTCGAAATTGATCTAACTAAAATGTAAACAATTGTATCAACTCACGCAACAACTGATATTGGGATGGTCCCTAATTTGGAATGCTATAAGTTAAAAACGAAAATTTTGGCCTTTGAAATTAGAAATGTATTCCCTTTGTAATAAATTTCTAATTTCAAAGGCCAACTTCAGAGGCAATTGTAAGTCGAACCGCACAGATTTGTAGGTGAACCATTAGGGATGGGTCAGTAACCGAAATCGAAACCGAAATTTCGGTTTTTACTTAAAACCGAAACCGAAACCGATGTGGATTTTGTTTCGGTTTTTCGTACGGTGTTCGAAAAATTAAAAATTGATTTGTTGTTTTAATTTTTTTTAGTAATTATCATTGTCTACGTATAAATGACGGCAAAGCTCTTAGTCATTAAAACGAAAATAGTAGAGGAAAATGGTGCCACAGCGATACCATGGTCTATGACGCTGCTGAAAGTGAAACCAGGAGCGAGTTAGAAGCTAGTAATACTAATGTTACAAGAAAACAAACTAGAAATAGCTGGTATGGGTGGATGGTGGCAAAAACCGATACTGAAACCGAAACCGCGGTTTTGTGGGCGTGAAAACCGAAACCGGAACCGAAGTTTAAAAAATGAAATCGACTAATCCCTATGAACCATTAAATCCATGTAGAAGTGAACCACTGACTGTCCATTTTTCATCTTCAGGAGTAACGTTGGTATTTGAAGGATGTAGGGTTTTGGACTAATAATGCTGCTGCGCTTCCGTCAAGCCTCGCAGCAGATGTTGTTGCATCAGCACGTGATACATGTCAGATACGTTGCGTCGCTTTACTCGGTATGACTGAATTTGGTATGGTATTCATCTTTACTCCTGCATTTTTCTTGTAAAAATCGGACTATAAGCACAAAAGGATGAAGAAATATGCCACGTCACGTTTCGCTCTTTAAAGTAGCAACTCGTAACTAAAATGGATCTCATCAAATTACTGATAGATCGCAATTTTTCATCCTTAACCGTGATCAATACACAAAGAAAACTAAATCTCGTAATCACGATGTTAATGGAACAATGGTTTTCCGTTTTCAGTAAAAATTAAACGATGGCAGCTGGCACAAATTTTTCTCCGCTAACACTTTTTTTAAATGACGAAAATCACAAGTTCTTTTGTTCTTCGAGTTTTTGACATGGTTTAGTTTTTTGTTGGGTTTATGTATTAATTTGTTCGATTATGATTTTGCTGTTTGAATTATACAACCAATGAATACAGACAGTTTCAGTCAGATTAAAAATTTGGTATTGCTGATTATTTAGACAATCCTCGTCTAGATTGCTTCTTGTGAAATATACCCACTTATACACTAGTGTGAAGATGTGCAGATGTTGCAGTATACCCAATGGTGTGCAGATGTTGTTGAACTGAAACAAAACGAATTCGTTAAGATCACTGCGCCAACACATGGATCACTTGTGTAAGGCTAAGTGTTCGTAGTGGTTAGATGCTACAATGATTTAGTGCCCTTTCGAATGTAAGCCATCCTATCCGAGGAGTAATTTGTGCATAAAAGTGGCTTACCGTTACGTTATTTCTAGCTTTAAATTTTTGCTAAGGGATTAGTCATAACCTCTGCATAGTGGTCCAATGTAGAAGCAAACCCCACATATTCGCGGCAATAATTTATGATCCCATCATTTGCCTCCCGAACAGCCCGCAGTCTTTCTAGATTGGATCGTAATAATGCGACAAAAAGATTTGTATCCGAAAATCCACATCGTTTTAGAAAACAAAGTTTTCCGTTTTTGAGAGATACTCATCACCTTTTATTCTCAGGAGGTTCGTTTCCTGCACGATAAAGCGCCATGCT
>JAHWFP010062529.1:16901-38679 GCA_023313725.1 Lithobius niger
GGGGGGGGGGAGAGTGGTGCACCCCATCCTACCCTAAAAAGTTTTTGCAAAGTTTGGTCGATTTTCCCGGAAGCGAGCAATCGGTTCCTTTTCTGTCTCTTATCTATTTTTTTTATAAGAAATACCATGTTACACATATGTTCGCGTAACCATTACTTCACTTCCATGGGACCGAAATAGATGTTCTATACACCAAATTAAAGGTAATACTCTGTACTACAAGAACTTATAAGTAGGCAAAACTATTTGTCTGAACGTTAGAGGTTATTTTACGTTTATTGCGAAATTGAAGACGAGCAAATGAATGTTTTTTGTCTTTAAGTTAAAATGTGTTAGTAAACCATCAAAAAATGTCGAAATAATTATTCTATAATGAAAGGTAGAATGTTTCAAATCCTTTTATTTGGTGTAAATAAAAAGAAAAACGGATTAGTAAAAGTCGAGATATTAAAAATATTAGAAAACCTCTTATTAGTGCTATTTTTTCCAAGATGGCGGCTTATTTCCGGCATTAAAATTGCGAAAAGAATTTGGTAACGTTTATATCTTGCTTCTTCACATCCTCCTTGTTCAGAAAAAAAATAGTTACTAATTCTACTAAAAAATGCCTCTACTCGTTGCATTTTCTGATTTTACTCCTAGGCTATTAGTACTGAAGTATCTCTTGCAAACGCACGGTTTTATTTAATGTTCAGTTTGGCATTGTTGCATAATAACAATGTTTAAAACAATGTAAAACAATCAATTTGGACGTTTGGAGCGCCATAACCTCTGAACCACTTGACCAATTACAAAGGTCCATACGAAAAGGGCACATCTCTAGAGCAATACCTGTGAAATGAGCTAAGAACCAGCTTTATTTACCGCATGGAAGAATTTATTTTCGTGATACAAAAAAGCGTTACCCTTAGTAGTTAGTAATCTACCCCAAAACAAAACTTGTTAAGGATTCCCGCCAGGCTTTTCGACCGTGTGAAGTCGTGATATCAAACGCCAAGCTCTTTCGCCAAGCTAATCCCACTGAGTAATAGTTCGAAGGTTAAATGAAATATATGAAAATTGCTTACTGCGCAATTTTCAATTATTTCATTTAACGTCTGAAGTCTTAGTCGGTGGGATTAGCTTGGAGAAAGAGCTTGGCGTTTGATATCACGGCTTCACACGGCCGAATAGCTTGGCGGGAATCCTTAACAAGTTTTGTTTTGGGGTAGATATCAACTGTTTTTGGTCCAAACTGATGAAATCCATTTGTTTTTCTTAGTAATTATGAGATGGAAACACCAATCTAGTTTATTAGTTCATTTCTTTTTTTTTTTTGTTGGCTTTCGTTTTTGAGGACAGCAGTCACCTTTTTTATATGACAACATTTCATATTAGTAATGAAGACGAACGGATTTATTTAACGTTCAGTTTGGCATTGTTGCATAATAATAAGGTTTAAAACAATGTAAAACAATCAATTTGGTCGTTTGGAGCAACCTAGCCCCTGAACCACTTGATCAATTGGAAAGGTCCATATGAAAAGGGCACATCTTCGTAGCAATACCTATAAAATGAGCTAAGAACCAGCTTTATTCACCGCATGGAAGAATTTATTTTTGTGATACAAAAAAAGCGTTACCAGTAGCCAGTAGTAAGTAATTAGGTAAATATCAACGTTATTCACGTCTTTTTTTCAACAAGAAAACGGTAAGCTGTTTACTTAATAGTGACTTTTATGTTGTCAGGCGACTAAAATTTCCCGATTAAACAAGTTTCAGCCTTTTCTGTCGCATAGTTATTTATTCTCAGATGGCTGAAAACAGCCAAACTACCTTTGCTGTAAAGACACAACGTGTCTAGTGGTCGCCATGCTCGTATAAACATATTATCTGGATGTTATCGTTTTATCTTGGCGGGCGACACACTAGCGTGTGTCTTGATTAGGCAAATATCAACGTTATTCTCGCTGTTTTTTCAACAAGAAAACGGTAAGCTGTGTCCTTAATAGTTACGTTTATGTTGACAGGCGACCAAAGTCTCCCGATTAAACAAGTTTCAGCCTGTTCTGTCGCATAGTTATTTATCCTCACATGCCTGAAAACACCCAAACTACTTTTGCTGTAAAGATACAACGTGTCTAGTGGTCACCATGCTCGTATATATATTTTATCTGGATGTTATCGTTTATCTTAATGGAGTAAAAAGCACGGTGTCAGATTATATGAAGGCAAACCAAGCAGAACTACATAGAAATACATGTGGCCTAAATGTGGCCTTGCGACTTGGTTTCCTAACGGAGCAGGTGGGTCGTACTTTTCCGCTACCATTTCTGCCTCTTTTGAGGAGAGCAATTGGTGGTTTTTATCCGTTTAAATAACTGTTTTATGCTTTTAACGTAGGATGACCTATATTTTGCCATGCTTTAATTTTATTGCTAACCTGCTGACGAAAATTAATAATTTTCGGAACGTTGTTTGTATTTTTATGTAGCACTGCTTGGTTTGCCTTCATATAATCGTTTATCTTGGCGGGCAAATATCAACGTTTTTACGTCGTTATCCAACAAGAAAACGGTAAGCTGTGTCATTAATAGTGACTTTTATCTTGTCAGGCGACCAAAGTTTCCAGCGATCCAACAAGTTTCAGCCTTTTCTGTCGCATTGTTATTTATCCTCACATGGCTGAAAACAGCCAAACTACCTTTGCTGTAAAGACACAACGTGTCTAGTGGTCGCGTATGTCTTCATTTCACTACATCAAAATTTTAATGATAACGATTGAACCGTTTGGCTTCCAAGGGTTGGCCATTTCTTGTTGTCGTAATTCTTTGCCCTCACCTGGAGATCTATCTAATGAACCAATTTTCAACTTTTTTCAGCTTGAAGAGTGTGTATGTAAAAGGACTAGTGCTTTTCGGACTTATTTTAGTGTGACCACAATATTCTTGTTGTTCTTCTCGTTAGGGAAACTTTGCTCTCACCTAGAGATCGAACTAATTTTTAATTTGTATAGCTTAAAATGTAGGTATTAACAAGGAATGTAGGTAATGTACTCTGTTTTAATATGATTACAATATTCTTGTTGTTCTTGTTTGTTTGGTAAATTTTGCTTTCACCTATACATCGAACCGGTTAACCGAATTTCAACGTTTATACTTAAAACCTAGGTATTACCAAGGACCAGGGGCTTTTGAATGCTATTTTAATGTAATTGATTGTCTTCAAAAGCGTTCATTTCAATTATCTCATATATTGCTTGTCTTATACGAAATCTGGCTATTTAATTTCCCTGAAGTAACCTCTAGGACAAAAAAGAAAAGATTTTAGTATTAAAAACCGCTTACGCATATAAGATACGGATGTAAGCCTCAAAAATACTTAATCCTTTTAAAGGAAAAGATACAAGAAAAATATGTGTAGTTATGTGCGCCATCAGTGTCGTACTAATGCGTGTAAAAGAAGCACCAGTTTGTTTTTTGAATACCGGATACTTTCAGACGCATTGGTGCGACACTGTTCCTTACACGTCTTTATCTTGTATCTGTTCCTTTACAACATTATGATTTTTAAGGCTTACATTTTTATTTTACAATCTTAAGTGTTTTATTTAGTACTAATTATCTAATAAAATATGAACATGTCACATTCCCTACTATAACGAACAAAAAAGTTTCTTGCAAACACAAAATCTGGCCTCTAAGTTGTGAAGCAGTTGAGATTTACTAGTGGATGCAGTAACGCTCATAGGTTAGCATATTAGGCATTTTCCTGATGATGTTGCCTACCGATTTTTTTCAACAAAAAGGTCGAGTGCACAAATTTGGATTGGTCGTTGTAAAATTCGCTGAAAACGAACAGATTGGAACAACGTTTCATTTGTTCTTGCAATGGCTACGTTAATTACAAAAACTCCGGGCTTAACAAGCGCTCCAAACAGAACAGCTCTATAAACATCGTAATGAGGTCTTTCTCTTCCTTACCTCTTACAGCCCCCCCCCCCCCCCCTCCCTCTACCCCGGTAACCCCCACGATCCTTTATTTGTGATCCAGAGGAAAGGTTCTAATGAGGAGAAACGCGCAGCAGCCATTAAAGCCTTACAACGTTGGCAGGTGGTTCTTGGTTGAGAAAACAACATGGAATAGACCTCGAGTGTATGGCTTCTTTGGTTTGTTTTGTTTATACTGAGTGAACAGAAAGTTAGTGGGATTGAAAAGTAGGACAGCCTTTGTAGCAAACATGAAAGGGACCCGCTAATGAGACCAGATTGGGGGCTCTTCTTAAATGAAATGGATTGCTCATACACGGACGTTGGAACAGGTACATAACATACTGAATGATCATAACCGCTTATTAATAGAACAATGAATGTGCATGAATGGTCTGTCGTAATTTGCGGCGCTCGTTAAGAGCCAATCCAGCAGTTTTTTGACATCATACTGGATGGCGCCACCATCATTTTTGTATGCAAAGTAATGGAGGCCATACGCAAATGACGTTACGCCATGTTTTTGCTTCCCTTCCCCGTCAACCTTTGTCACAACCTTTGCAACCCCCTCCCCCACCCTCCCCCCAAGAAAATAATGTCACAAACGTCGAACCCCCTTCCCGTTCGTTACCGAAGAAGAGAGTAACAATTTCTAAAAACTCGGTGATTTTTTTCGTGAAATTCATGAAATTGGTTCGACTTTTTTTGCTCTTTATACCATCGTTTTGATAGTTATTATAACATAAGCGTGACTTCACAAATTTACTGACACCGCCTACCCCCTTGTCCAAAATTGTTATTCCGTGAATCCATCCCTCTTATTTGACGTCATATTTTGTACGGTCCATAGCGCCATAAACCATGGAGGGTGGGAAAGTCGAGTGTACAATTGGTGGCGCCCTCCAGACGCCATCTGTAAACTACAATTTTGTCCCCTAACGTGTCCATGTAGATTAGAAGGGTTCTGTAGAACTAAACTCACGCCAATATATACACTTATAACAGTACCAATGGTTGTCTCGTTTGGAAAGTCTAAATCTCCAGCTTCAATCAAGAAACTAACTCGTAATTTGCATGAAGTCATGCAGAAAAGATGTTTCTATTAAAGATTGTAAGGAAATGGAACGTTCTCAGCTCATGTTGGGCCTGCAGTCTGTGTAGGAGAATTGAAACCTACAAACCAAGCTTATAAGGCATGAGAAATTATTTCAATATTAAATCTGTGCTTTCAGTCTTTGTAGCTTTCAAAATATATCTCTAGTTTTATCATCGAATTATATACCCAACATCATATAAACTAATTATGTTAGTATGAGTTATATGCTTTGTCATACTGTTTTTTACGTAACATAACGGTACAAGAACTGGTGATTTATTTCCAGTTCTTTTAACTGTAAAATAAATAAATAAATAAATAAATAAATAAATATTTGTTGCGAAGCAGAAGGTCTGGCAAGGATCGGATACGATCACTAAAAGTCAGCCTAAAAGTGGGACGTGGAGGATGCCAACAGTAGAAAGTAAATGGCACAAAGGTTTAAAAAATGGGGTATAAAGGGGCGGGGAGAACTAGCCAAGCTAAAATATATACAAAGACAAAACTACAATAAAATAAAATAAATAAAAAAAAAACTATAAATAATGTCAATACAGAACAGAAGTCCGTTGTCATACAAAAATAAAACTAAACGTGTAGCCTAGTTGTCGTTCCAAGTCTAAAAGTTAATGGAATAAGGAGTTATGACATTGTGCGCTCATACTCATATTCCCTCCATTATTACATGCGAAATTCGTGGTCGCTTCTCTAACCGTTAGACTCTACACTGCATCCTACATAACAGTTAAAAGAACTGGACATTAATTTAATAATATATATATATATAAAAGCCAGAAAGTATGCTATAAGAACGGGGAAGGGGTTGAAATCCATCCACTTACACCGAGTCCTGATTTAAAAAGAACGGAAAACCTGAAACGAAAAAAAACGTTGGTTAAAGTTAAAATCATGTGATAAACTGAGTCAAGTCAGTCCTATTCAGAACTATTGTAAAAACTGACATGGAAGTTAAGGTGATCACCTCTGATGGCAGGGAATGCCAAACAGGGGCTACACGATTGGGAAAAAAGTGTTTCGACTGCTCTTTGTTGTCGTAAGTGTAAACCCTTAGTTTAAGTGGGTACCCTCGTGTATGAGTATTATAACTTAACGTTAAAAATTTATCTATTTCCCAAATCAACAAGTCGGTGCATCAGTGAATATGTAAAAAATGCATCTTCCTGAAGATATCGCGTTTCAAAGCAACTGTAATTTAGGTTGTTTAAGACTCTCTAAATAAGATAGGTTTGAGCAACTGGGCAGATACTTCGTAAAGGTTATTTGCACAGTTACAAATAATTCAATGTTCATTATTAAACCATGCGCAATGGCTGTTTGCCGTGACGTCACCATAAGTTAGCCAATGACGAACGAGAACAACGGCTGTTTGGCCGTCTGATTGGACTAGCCCAGTCACGTGATATGCACGTCACAGCAAACAGCCATGGCGCGTGGTATAGGTAAGGCAATCAAGCAGGGCTTGCATACTCCACCAAAGGACGAACAAATAACTAAAAGGCTCATAATAGAGTTGCTAGATTTTTTCACATGAAACATCGCCTGATAATATGTGCCTTTTTTTTGCATTTGAAACAATGTGGCTACAATACAGATCGCAGTTAGCAGGTGATCCAAATACCAAGGTTTTGATGGACCTCGACGGTATTTAACACATTTCCTAAGGTAGATTGTTTCTACCAAAATGAATTGAACAGCATTTGTTACTATTTTTCGATAAGTTCCAAATATTTTACCAGTTGTTTCAGGCTCAGTTTTGTTTGAAAACCTTTGGTCGCTATTTAGGTCAATAACACACTTATAAAGTGTGCCGTCATTTACGTAATTTGGCAATTTACTTGAAGTATCAGTACTTTTTAAGTTAGCAATATAGAATAGGAAGAATAAAGAGTAAAGGATAGATCCTTGTGGGACCCTATTTGTGCTGGCATCATGGATGAAGCAGCCCTGCCTATGCTTGCTGCCTGTCCTCTGTCGGTGGTACCAGGGCTGTTCAACTTGGATCATAATTTATTCTGCACCGCAGAATCGAAGTTCCGCTTCTTTGTACCGTAATTTTGTGGAAACTTATAAGAGTGCAGGAGTATATGAAGCTCTTAGGAATGAAGAGTAACGAATTAATTGATCTTCAATGTACCGCAGCTTTTGACAGGGCACGTGATTATCTCGGTTAAAAAAATCGTAGCAAGCATATTTTTCTATGAGTTGGATGCATTTCCTGACTGCAAAAATTTGCCGACTTGGGTCCCGTTGCCTTCATAGACATGGGCATATCAGACCATGGTTCTACTATTTTATCGGCCGGATCCTGGATGAAGTAGTGTACGCGATTAGATTGGATAATATGGCCGCCATTGTGCCACTGAGTCGATTGATTTTCTTGTTGCTGCTTTCTGCCAGCCGAGGGCGATAGTTATAGCCCAAAAGAATGCCAACTCAAAACATGCCATTCTTTTCTTTCAAACACTTTTTGGATACACGAACGTGTCGCCATTTAATCCAAGCGCAGAGAAATAGCTTAACTGTGGCTGAGTAGTAACTTGAAAAATTATTAAAAAATTATTTTCAAGCTAATAAAACTTTGCCACGCAAATCTATGTACATTTTAAATTGTTGTTTTTATAAAACCGCCACTAGTCAACAGATATCGCACCCTCGAACAAAAACCGTGTTTACTGGCTGGCTGTACTGATGACCATGCCAGTATTGCTTAGCAACGCCTTCAGCAACGTCGCTTTGTGGCAGCCATGTTGACACCCACTCCCCCTCCCCTAAAATCGTTTTAGATCGGGCCCGATAGTTACTGTCCGTCGTCAAACTGAGTAAGCCTTAACACTGCCCAGCACTTGTCGTTCCTATTCAACTCCTCACATGGCTAACTGCGCCAACAGCTGTATGAAGAAATTAATGACATTTTTTCTGTAGAATTCCAAGCGGCATCACTACTTCTTTGGAAACCGTTGTAGGAGTGTTAAGAGTTTTCCGATTTTGCAACTCTGCCATTTTCGATGGATCGTAGAAGAGAACGTTCGTGCGAATGTTTTCCCGACCAACGAATTGGTGATGTTTTATTGAGTGCCAAGAGACCCAGTGGCTGTCATTTCAACTTTTTGTTGCTATTTTAGCTTTTCAGTTTATTGATTTTTTCCTTCCATCGCTTGCGTTAATAAATGATGACGTCGTATTCTCGGGCATTAAGACGCTCAAAAGAATTTCAAAGCTGGAAAGCATTGATGGAACAACGTTAAATGGTTTCTTGTGTTTTTAAGTGTGTCGCATGGACATACATATCTTGTCGCTCGAAAGTGAAAGAAAGAAACTCGTGTACGTGTTGGCTATTTGGGTGCAGCTTTCCACGATACTTTTGTCGTAAAATCTTACAACAACAGTTCGTTTTCTAAGACTTCTTAAATGGGAAAAGTGTGTTTTCTTTTCTTAGAAAAAACCACCATGCTCCACTTAGGCTGAAAAAGACCACAGCTGACTTTTCTGCTTCAGGAATTATACAGATCGAATCTTAAAGGAGGGTTGCCACAAAGGAGGGTTGAAGTTTGGAGCATCTAGTTCCCCCTAGCGCTTGTTCGCAGACCGCAAAAGAATGCACAAAGAAATAGATTTTAACACAACAAAACAAGCCACGAGCCTTCTGAATTATTGAGTAAATATTTGGTACGTCCACGTGCACCTGGAAGCAAGCTGTAAAGATTAACGATATTTATGCCACTGGATGGTGCCACGGTAGAATATAAAGAAAATACCTTGGCGCAATCTGGTGACAGTAATATTATCGTCAACCTTTACAGCTTGCTGCCAGGTGCACGAGGACGTCTCAAATTTCGACTCAATAATTAAGGAGGCACGTGATTTGTTTGTTGTGGTTAAAGGTATTGCTGTGTGAATTCCTTTGCTTACTTCCAGAGAGACAATAGGGCTAGATGCTGCAATGCTAATTTGGTGACAACCTGCCTTTAACTCGCCGCTGCTTGGTAACCGACAATCAAGTATATCTCACAGAGCAAGCTGTTTGCTCGCACCCATATAAGGCAAATGACATCATATTCGTGGATCGTCGAACTTTTACGGAAACACGAAGATGCTTCTCGTGAGGATACGTTTAACTTGGTGGATCAACGACGTAAATAAGCGTTTTAAGGCCTACCTTATACGAAATATAACCGCCGAAGAAAACGAAATTACAGATTGGATGACAAAATGCGATGGGGGCTAGTATCGCTACGTCAAATAGAGGAAATATCGTAAATTCTAAACATCGTAAAATCGTAAACATCGAAAACTTCATAAACGTAAAAGACATCGTAAAAATTAACAGGGTTAGTATATTCATAATTTTATGCTAACATTGACTTTTAATACTTCGTAAATAAAATCTAATGGCGTGTCTAGTAAGAATCGTTTTGTGGAAAGAAAACAAAGGTAATGCCGCTAGTGCTTTATGAAATCTATAACTCGTTCGTTTTAGCACTCAACTCCTTTCCAGCAAATTTAATGTGGAAGGAGTTGAGTGCTAAAAGACACAAATTACTGATTTCATAGAAGCACTTAGAGTATTACAGCCGATAATTTGTGGACCTCTAAATTCAGGAACTTTCTTTGAAACGGTAAAACGTCATTATATCATATTTTTAGGATGACTGTTTAGGTGACGATTTCTGCTATGTGACGTTGTGTTTTGCACGATAAATATTCGAATTTTCTAAAATAAAAACAATAAAAACGTATAAAATCATAGTAACAAAAGGTCATCAGAATTTGTAAGGTAAGTCATGGAAAAAAATGTTTACTTGATATTTAAAACTTTTGAAGGCGTGAAATAAATTAATAAGGAAAGAAACTAAGGTGCAGAACTTTGTTCACAATTTTTTTCATATACCTTCAATTTCCTGAAGTGTTATTAATGGTGAGAGCCGTTTTTATTTGGATGGTGAGTATATAATAAATTTGGTGGTACTTCTTACGCCATTTGTGGGAAATTTACTTTTATTTTTGCAATATTGGCCTAACAGGTTCAGATCAGTCTAATAGATTTGCAACACCGCAAACGCCGTTTGCAGTCAGCTCTCACTTTTGGGAGTCTAAAGACACATTTATACCTGGTTGCCACAGACGTAAATGTACATATTTGTAAGCAAAGCTAACGAATTAATTTTTCATAAATAAGAAATGCCAGTCCAGCCAAATTTCTATGCAGCTCCAGAGTTAGAAGTTTGAATTGTTTTTACGAAGATCTTTATAAAAATAATCGTCTCGTGAAATATAAGATGTCGGGTAAAGTTTTTCTGAACTCTCTCAAGTTCATTTATTAGGTATTGGTGAAATAGGGCTCAGACAATAACGGTATATGAAAGTTGCTTATAACAGTGGCATAAAAATAATAATATTGGTGTCAGAATCCCGCACAAAGAATAATGAGCTCTTCATGAAGCCAAGCTTTTTAAACGCCCTGTTTACAGTATTAAGAATGTGTGAAGTGAAGTGAAAGTTTGATTGAAGTTGGACCCCAAGATCATTTATGTGGGTAACTCGTTTTAGTGGTTTATCACTTAAAGTATATACAAAATTGAAAGGATTCAAATTCCTGCAGGAATGAAAAGTTATAGTGTAACATTTACCAAAATATAACTTCAAGTTCTAGTATAGCAGCATTCGTGAAGATGATCATTGATCAATTACATTTTGTAACTTTTCTTTGTCGTGTACTGTTTTGTTTTTAAAATATACTTCATATTATCTGCATAAAGAAGGTTTAAAATGCCGCACTTACTTAGAATTTAATCAAGTTGTTAATAAAAAATTATAACAAAGAGAGGCACTACAGCAGAGTTCTGCGGCACTCCGGACGATACGAGTTCAGAGAATTACCCTATGTGCAAGACACGTTGACTTCTTTTACTTAAGTAATAGTTGTATCACCTTAAAATCTTTCTTGGCTTTTACTTGCACTGTCGGGTTCTCTATTCTATTCTACGAATTTATGGACAAGAACATCGTGATTAACGGAATCGAAAGCTTTAGCAAATAAACGTGTGTAAATAACATCCACTTGATTCCCTTCATGGGTTCTATAACATAATCTCAAAGAGAACAAAGGTTTATAACAATTGATTTTTTTCACAACCATCACAAAATTGTTCTACCAAATGATGAATTAAAGAAGTAACTGTATCTAGCACTTTTTAACCAGTTTCCTTTTCTACTGTGTTATAAGTAAATAATAATAATAAAAAAAAACAGCAGGAGGACTGGGAACCTCGGTATATACAATTTAATATTTAAAATATCAAACCTATATCAGGTTCTTCATCAAACGTGTGTAACGTTTTGTCTGACATGGCGCGAGCCGACTTGTTATAACTATATAGTATGCGGGTTTTTTACCCGCATATATAGTAATAACAAGTCGGCTCAAGCCATGTCAGACAAAACGTTACACACGTCTGGTGTGACATTGTCCAGGCATGCGTATTTTAAAATATTATAGAATTCACTTTCTCGTCTGGAATAATTTTCGTGCAGTGTTCTGGTTTACATCTGAAGGTTGTAGTGTGCCAAAAAAATAATAGCCTAAAGCGTACAGATCAGGGTGTAAGGCTGCATTAAAAAATCGTTGCAATCGGTGAACCGAAATAAACCATTTAACGAATAGGCTACTAACAAGCTATAAGAGTTGCGTAATTGCTAATATGCGGCTCTGCCATCGCTAATTTGTATTAGTACCACGCATTATACAGGTTTATCTAGTTTTGAAATTTTATTTTATCCAGCTAAATTGTCCCTCTAGCCGTCTATTCTCCTTCTCCTCGGAGCTGATAATGTCCTTAATTGAATACATCTTAATAAATCAAATCAAAATCAATACCTCCCCATCCGGCATCGGAGCAAGTTTGACCTTATGAAATGGGTTCTTCCTGATCATTTCACAAACTAGTTTCGAAACTATCGACCGGATATTTTCTAGGGATTGCTCTTGTCTTATTAGAGCACGTCACTCATGGACCACCCCCGTATTGTGGCTACTTGCTATACAGCACCTCAATGGGCCTTATAAACTAAAGCTTTCTCTTAATTTGTCTTCTTCTTCTTCATCTTCCGACAAATTCACTGTTGAATTTTAATTTTAATTTATTTCTAGAGCCGTGACTCTTAGTCATACGCGCTGATACAAAATTAAATTAAGAAACTAACAGCACAACGAAAAATAGAACAGCCAGCGGATTAAAAAAAAAACAGAAACACCAATTCATTTCCAAATACATAAGATCACAGAGACCCCAACAATCAGATCAAGTGACACCACATCTGACACTGTTGGAATTTCACGCCAACAATATATTAGTATTTTGCAAATAATTTCGATCACATAGTAACAACAATGTAATCTCGAGCGTTGCCGTGCCAACCCATTACATACCTGAATCGTTAGGCAACCATTGTTTGTAGTTGATGGGCTTCGGGCATTGTTTGTAGTTGATGGACATAGGGCCTTAGGGCTTCGTCGGGCAGATGACCGGGTGCGGTTAACGCTCGCTAAAATCCTTTGACCCTTTTGTTTTTGGCTTCGGGCCAGGCCCTGAAATAAAAGTCGCTCCGTTACCTCAAAACCATCCCAATGCGCGCAATAAAACCCTTTGAAGCCTTTGATAACAATCCCATTTCAAGCTGCGTCAAATGTAAGTTGGTTTGGCATTATAATTATCCCCATTTCTCCCCAATGTCCCAACTTAAGCCCCAAACTTTTCATAATTATTTATCTTTGTACCATTAGATAATTAAGGTCAGGGATTTGTAGTAATATCTGAAATCTACCAATAAACATCTATGGCTGTACCAATAAAACACCAATAAATGCTTCTCTCAATCTTTGCAAAACCATTCGATGATCAATCCCACTTGAGTTCCGCCCATAACTAAAGTCCCTCCACTTTTTTAGTTCAGAGCACTGTGCCGTTTAACTCTTTAACCACCAAAAATATGTGAAAGTAGCCATTATTAAGAACTTGAGTAACTAAAATATTTTTCGACCTTTCACGAAGCGTTGGAGGATTTGGACATTTTATGAGGGGGGAGGAGGGAGGCAGCTACCCCGTTAACTTTCACGTTTTTTGCAGTATTTACTCACCTTTGATTGTTAATGGAGTCTAGGTGGACAGAGACAGAGCTGTAATTAATCAACAGATTTTTGTGTTGGTTTGGGGAGGCGAGTGGGGGTGGAGGGGGGGGGGGAGAAAGGAGTCACTACCACTCCGGTATCTTTTGTGAATTCCACTAGAAATTTACTTACTGAATTAGTCGCGAGTATTTATTTTCGTTAAAAAAACCATTTTCAGCTGTACATAAAAAGGTAGGATTTGACAAACGTTTCCAAGGCAACGGGCAGCTATTGCTTCATTGCCGCTGCTACAGAAGATGTGACGTGCCCATCATAATAATGCAGGTCAGGAAGGAACGTTCATATAATCAGTTTGCAGAAAGTCAATGCGAAGCGACTGTGCATAAGATAAATAAATGTCTAGAACAGTGACGATTTATTGGAATGGAATCCTTTTCATGCTCGGTATGAGAAACGCCGCAAAAGAGGTTGTAATGGTGGACGCAGGACTTGGATGGCAGCCATGCTTTCCGTCACTTTGCCTATCGTTCAAGCCGACCAGCGAAGCCATCACTTCCGCTTTGTCACGCCGTACGTCACGGTGCTGAATCGGGATCAGCCAATAGACACTCGACACTTGGACCCGATTTCCCGTGACACCTCGGGCGTCGCCGTCCATGTCCACGCGCTGCATCACTTCCTCTGACGTCTGTTCAACTCGCGCGCCAGCCAGCCGCACCTTCCGGTGGCCGAGGATTAGTGGCCATCGGCCCCAAAGGAAGCGGACGGTTTAATGGAGGCCGTATTTCATGGAAATGAAGCGACGCTCCCTCGTCCGGACGTGCCTTAATTGGGAGTTGATGAAGGCGCGCCGTGCAGCGGCAGCGGTCGGCATTAACGGATCGTCTCTGCGTCGCGAGTTCGGCCGCTGGCCATGCGTCACCTTAAGCCCAATGTGACAGCGCGAGCCCAACCCGACATCCTCACTCCGTCACCCTTTCCTTTAAACCCTTCGAACCCTCCTCCTTCGCCAAACAAACCTGTAGTTGTAACGTCCTTTCAAATTTGTTACCCGTTGTCGCGTATTCTACTAATCCATTTTTTTTGGCATATTTCACCCAGTGGACGTGTTGGTGTATGGTTTTAGAAAACAACCTTGGAAATGTCAAATGGACTGAGAAAAAATACTCAACTTAAAATGTTTTGGGTTCCAGGTTCAAGTGGTCGTGATACGACATAAACTAGTAGGCTCAGACATAATTAGTGGCTGCTAATTATTTGTCTGTGTGGGGGGTGGGAGGGAGGAAGATCGGGGACTCATGGTTGTTTTTAACCCTTTTCAAGTTGGACGGGGGCAAAATGTTTTTGGACCGTCAAGAAGGGGTAACAAAAAAAAACTCTGACCAAACTAGAGAATAAAGTCATTTTGATCCCGCAAAATGACACTTTCAGCAGTAAACATTACTGAAAACGTTGTAGGCTCTGGAACCAAATCATGTAAGTTTTTATAAGATTTTGACGTGATTTCTAATTTCACCCGGTGATTGTTCTTTAAAACCACTTTCTAAAAAGGTTTTTGCACAATTGGGAACCTGTCGAAACGAAATGCTATTTTATAATTAGTCCAGAGGAAACATCATCTACACCCGTGCAAAGGCATAAGAAAAGCTTAGTTTTTGCGGTGGGGAGAGGCGGTTGGGAGAGGCCAGATGGGTATTTTTTTCAGGCTCATAGGAGGGGGGGGGGTCATCAAAATTCTCCCCCCTCCCTCCCCAGACATAAATAATGGTTGGTCCCTTAGCACATGCTTGTTTTCATGCTAGTTGATAACATCGGCCCTAAATCCTTCTGTTTGCTGGTCTTCGCTTTCTTCCTCGAATTATGAATTATTGTTTGCTCGATGTATGACAACACTTTTGCAGGGTTTAGACTTTAATGTTTTATTCAAAGGTTGTGTGAAGCGGGTGAAGCTTTAGATATTTCTCATGCTGCGTTGGCTTCTAATGTTAAAACATAAATATTTGACTTTTGTACACTCGAAAGTTTCAGTTTAAAGTTGATTATGGCACAGTTAGTCTACGATACGGACCTACCATACCTTAACACTGGCCTTACGATAAAATTATTGTGGCTGTATATGAAGGGGCTACGAGCAAATATCACACATGTGGTGGATTGACTTGATGGTAGTGGAGTTGTGATACGATAAATTAGGACAGTTGCTCCGTTTCTAGATCTATATTAGTCCATGTTTAGATGGTATAAATAGATATCCTACCATTAACGAATCCCTGCCTAAATTACCTAATGGGATGAGGATAAATTAAATGAAGAGGTTGGGAGACATGATGTTACGTAAATGAGGATGGAAGAATTGTGGGAAAAGAATTCCAGTTAAGTAACCAAAAGAGAGAGTTCAACTTACATTTAGTGAAAGCTGGAGTAGGAATGGAAATAACATGGAAGTCTTAAAACAATTGGTGTGCCAAGGCTGACTTTTACAATAAGCTGTCATAGCAACATATGACATTACAAAGTCATAATAGAAGTGTTTATAATACAACTTAGTTTACGTTTATACACCATCGGAATTATTGTTCCCTGGGGGAGGCAGATTGAAGGAAACGTTCTTCAAGAAAGGCCTATTGAGGCACTAAGGAAAAGCTTTGCGGCACGTAAGACGTGCATGTACGACGGATATCTGGACATTAGTGCTAATAAAGTAGGGTAAATCCCTACATTTATTTATGGTGCAGATGTGTTTGGATCAACCTTATTATTTATTAACATATGATTATCATGGTTTTCATTTATCTTTTCCAGGTTTCCCATTATCACACATACATCGACAAAGTACGACATTGTAAATAATTATTTCAGTGCTGAACCTGGCCTGAAAATGACTTACGTTAACAAGATGTAAAGAATAAAACCTACTGTTACAAGGTACCTCGCTCTAAATCTGGCTAGTGGCTATCTTGTATGTATCTTCCTTACAAATACTATGGCAGTGGTGCATGCTACGAGTCATGGTTCATCCTGCAAGTAATTGTTTCTTGTAAACCGCTAATGATTGTAGTTCACCAAGCAGTAGCTTGATATGTTCGTTCCCAACATGAGGTATTGACGTAAGCACGTAAGCACGTGTTGTCGGCTGCAATAGAGTTGCAGTGCATCCTACGTACAGATTAACATAACTTTCACGCTCATCAAGTTTCATGGTCGCCTACCATATGGGACAAGAACATACAACCACATAACCACAACGATCTTGTATTAAACTTTAACATAATAATCTGGAAAGCTCACATTTCACTTAGTTGTGTCCACAGAAATGTTGCACAACGGTGTTACGTGATCCCGGACAGACCTTCACTGTACGGACGGGAAAAGAATGCGTCGGAAATGAGCTCGTGATCATGTCGATTGTGGCATGTAAAATATACTAGGTATTTCCTAACACACTTGTAACCTTCTGTCCTGCAGTGGAAAGGCAGGACTGCACAACAGAGTAACACGGATATTTTAACATCTGTTTCTGCTCTGCTCTGCTCTGTTGTTCTGCTCTTGGTTCCTTCTAGCCTTACCGAAGTGCTAGAAAGACCGAAGTGCTAGAATGACCGAAGTGCTAGAATGTCAACGAAGTACTTGAAAGCTAAGAATGAAGTGCATCTAAGTTGCATCCCTTTTTGTCATAAAAGACACTTTACCATAATGTTTGATGTATAGCCTTATCACAGCACAGTCATTGCATACAAAACTGAAAACCAATACAATAACAATCCAACAGAATATACTTATTTTAACGTTAGCATCCGCTCCTAAAACTGATCCAACATTGACTACTAACAAATTCTGTTCTATGTATTCATGGGGGTTCCGAAGACATCTCACCTTCTAATAGACTCTTTTACATTCTCTTACTTTAAAACCATTACCACAAGTTGAGTGTGTAAGCTATATTACCTAAAACAAAAAAAATGAGTGTTTGCAATGGTCCAATATGGTCCAATCGGTTGCAATTTTCAATCCTTTTCTGTGGTGAACTTACAGAAACGATTTATAGTTTCTTATAGTGTTGCAAAAAAAAAAAGTGATAAACTAATGGGTTTTTTTTCAAGAAGAGGCAAGATCATTCCTTACCATTTTTAAAGAGCTTGGTGGTTTTAAAAAAACTTTGCTTGACTATCATAAAAACGAGCTACATTTTGCGGATCGATTGTCTACTATTTACGTTACGAGTAACAAAGTGGCAATGCAAGTTACCCAACCGAAAGTTAATCCTGAAAAACTGCTTAAGTCTAGTAATTTTTTGGCGCCGATATTTTATAACCTATTACCTAAAATTGTCAAGGAGGCAAGCAATTTTAGAACGTTTAAGAGGCAAACGTGTGTTTGGCTACTGTCCTTGTATGATACGAAATCTTTTTTTTAAATAATGAGCTAATTATCGATGTTTTGTTTCTTGTTGTTAGTCTGTACTCTATTCGTTTTTACATCCTTGGTCTCTTATGAACGAATTGTAGCTATTATTTACTATTTTGACATATATCGTACAAATGGTGTTTTTTCCAATTGACGTATTTTTAATATGCTCACACGCGAGCCTGTGCTCTTGTGAGTTATTGTTCCATTTTTAATTGGAATAAACTTACTTACTTACTTACCGTGCCCAGGATGTCCCAGGATGCTTTACATCAGTAGTTGTAGGTGACCATCCTGCTCCCTTAACATGATTGCTGAAGCTGCATCAACTACGCTATATCAGCTAGCCTTGCGCAAATAATGCTCCAATACGATCTACCCCTCCCAGAGGTAAGCCGTCGTTATTTGTAAACAATATCCGTAATATTTGTAACAATAATATTTATTCGCTAACTATATAACAATAAAAGACTCGTGTACTTTCATGGAAACAGATTGTAAGCTCAATCTCGTCAAGTTGTTGTTAGCTTCCAATATTCCTCATTCCCAAGGATTCTACACCCTACGAAATTCCTACCCATTTTGGTAAATACAGTTAGAATTCTTCTGCCCCACCTATCCCTTGCCCCCATTCACGCCATCACGTCACTAACTTTGTATAATAATTCATCACTGTCAGTCATCAAATTAGCAGCCCAAAAGAGGATATTATTATTATTATACCCTGCCGGCCAGGGTAGCGTGAGAGGCTACCATGCCCCTTCAGCGGCTATGGGAACTATTCTGGCCAATTCTGGACAATCTTTCGGCCCCTACGATGATCGGAGGTTTCCCGGATCGAATCCCCGGGTTAGCACCTCCCTTTACCAGATATTTCTTCTTCTCTAAAAGTCTGGTAATGTTCAAAATTGAGCCGGTTCAGCCATACAAGCATTAAGTTGCTTCGGCTGACTTAAGGCTCAAAGAAATTAAATTAAAAAAAAAGTAATATATTGTTGGTAGGTGACAATTCAATAACTATCTTTTAACCTGAACCATCCGAGCAAGAGAAATCCGGCTTGGTCTGTTTTACACCATTTCACTACCACCATTCGCACTCATCTTTCACTACGTATTCCTCCACCGTCTTGTCCCCTCAAAGGAATTAAGTACATAACTGGACTGGCTCAATATTCGACGTTGCTCCCTTTTTGAAAAAAAAAAAGAGGAGTTAACGAAGAGCAGACGAAAGCGCATAGCCGCAGACCAAATCCTCCGTGTTAAAGCTTAGCGCATGCGTCGTACATGTCTTGGCATGTGTGGTCGCACACACAATGAGCCCACACCCGGAGTTTCACGATTGCTTGCGTCATACGTTTTAGGATTACAGAAATCTCGATGTATATAGCTCCCTCAGTCGGTGTTTCATACTTATCTGTTTAGGGTAAATAAAAAAGTACGGTCAAAAAACACTATTGCAGCGCTATTTTTCGCATGATCATGCCTGGACCTGCGAAAGGCGTTAACATGGAAGATTTGGTCTGCTGCTAAGCGCTTGTGGAGCAGACCGTTTGCCGAGTAGGGCTTGGATGCTCTAAGATTATTCATTCATTTACTGCCAAAGACCTTGATATGAGATGGGTAAGTCTTGCACGGAATTGTCCGTCTTTGACGCCATGATGAATATTAACCACTATTCACCGGAAATAGTCAAATTAATGACCTTTTCAAGTATAAATGGTATCTCGGAATAGAGAGGGACATCCTTCTCATCCTGAATGCACATTCAATCACATTATCCATATTATCCAGAGAATTCTATGGGACCCCTTTGATTGCTATGATGAATGCTTACCACTACGATGAAAGTGACACTCAGTGACAATTCCGTTAAATTTATTAAATTTTGTGTGTATTAAATTTGTATTTGTATTAATTACTAAATGTTATTTTATATTTAATGATATAAGGCAGCTACACATTTTTAACATTGCTACTAATATTAATACTAATGTTAATATTAATGCTGAATGTCACGAGAGAAGTTCAAGTAACAAATGACCAAACGGCCTTGGATCAATAACACTGGGAAGGACGTGACGAAATAAATACATTCGCTGCATCAAATTGTATAAATAAAATGTAACAGTGATCTTCCTTGACTCCACAGTCATCGGTTGCACCTCCCTGAGAATGCCGGTGTTGTTTTTGTGCAAGCCGATTGGCCGGCACGAAGCACAGCCTCAATTTGTGAAAGTTGGCTTCCCTGTCCTGCTTCGCTGCTTGATATGAAGCTTCGCCATGCCAAACGAGGTTCCACAGACAAGGACTGGTCGGGTGGTGGACAAGGGCTGTAAGTTGGCTGTGTGAGCAGGAACTGATTAACCTTCGCCCATTCCCTCACCAACCCTCTCAGGGAGTCGAACCGACGACCCTGGAGATGTTTCGACATAATGTTTCGAATCAGGGTGTATTTTTGCCATATTATGTCTTATTTTTAAAGCCTGAGAACCAGTGGGCCACAGACGGTCAAAATACCCACACACTGACTGTACCTAACTCGAAAAAGGCTCATCCGGTGCTTGAGTCCCTTGTTCGAGTTCACGTCTTAAATCTTACTCATAATTTGGACTTTCATATTCCAAATTAAAGTCAAATTAAATGGTTTCCCAGTCCCTAAAAAAAAAATCCTTAATTAGCGTTCCGTCACTTGACACATTTTCTCACTGATCTTCCATAGTCGGGGTGGAGACAAACTTCGTTCACTATCCGAAAATTCTGGTTAGCATATCTCCGCGTCATCGCCCAAGAATCATTCAAATCCTCACCAAGATCCTCAATTAATGGTTCATTTCTGCATTCCCCCATTCTTGCCATTTTTAGTGCTTTTCCGGTCCTTGGATTAGGACTAATTGAGGTCATGAGCGTGGATGGTGGTGAACCACCGTTTTCGTTAGCCATTGTAGACTAACAAATTCGCTTTCAAAAAAAAAAAATTCAACTTTTTTTTCCTCGATCGTTGAAGCGTTTTTCGATTTGGGTCTTTTTATTAATTTACCAATTTTACTTTAACTTTAGTCCTAAATACTGTTTACGGCTACAGTTATTCAGAATTTAGAAGTTTACTAGTGTTTCTGAAGCTTTAATTAATGAGGACTCAGTTAGCTCACTAAGGGCTTCTAAACTTTCAACTCGCAGCTAAAAAGTACGCTCTTTCACTATCATAGCTCTTAAAATTAGTTACTAAGTGCTGGGTGTTCCCATCACTGTCGTAATGACTGCGTTCTGTGTTTCCTATCAGAAACTGGGGTTTCAGCCTTTCTTTTCAGTATGACGAACAAAAACGACCTTTTTCAGATGCTCAACACGCGGTCACAGGCTGAGTCTAAAAACTGTCTCCCACGTTTTACGTTATTTTCTTGCGAAAAGAATGGGTTGTTTTATTCAGTTAAAAAATTTTTCTTAACCGTCTTAAAAACAGAATTTCAAGAGGTTGTCCAACACGCGGCCACAGGTTGAGTCTGAGATCACCCCCAAAATTGTAGCTAGGCTGTCTTAACAACGGGAAGCGGTCCCCACTGCCAAGTCTCCTTACAACTGTTTTACTTTATTATCTATTTCCCTAATGGAAAAAAAAGTGGATAGTCTTTGTTTGGGTGGCTTTCCAAATAAATCTTTAGCCCTCTGTGGTCTTCCTGACAGGTTCACAGATTGCTCCCAAAATTGGTTCGCTTAAAACTGGAATATTTTCGAACTACCAAAAAAAATTCCAAGTTCATATCCCTGTACAAGGCCCCCAAAGTATGTGAGGTGCTAAAAGAGTGGACGATAAGTTTCGAGTCAAGCCCAATACCTATTCACTCCTTACTGCATATCTAGGGGACTATGCATATAGCATCACATATTACACGCATCGGCGAACAAGGCTTAAAATTGTACCAACCTTGATCAGCTCCCGAGTTTCAACTTGCAGACAGCAACTCCAAACACCATTTGAGGAAGCTTCGTCCAGCTTGCCATTTTATACCCACTGAAGCAAAGGATTCCCGCCAAGGATTTACGTCATGTGACTGGCTGACTGCAACGATCCGGTTCCAATTGAGTAAACATAACTTTTGATTGGGAAGTTACTTGGTACCATTGACCACAACAATATAAAATCGGTGTCACAATCGCAAATGAGTAG